>JAMQGT020009978.1:0-77474 GCA_024447675.2 Pterophyllum scalare
GATATAATGTTGGCTTAAATCTGTTTTTTACTGTCACAGATGGCATTTACTTCTTCAATGCATTTGTAATATTTTTTAATTACTTTATGATCTGTGTGCCTGTTTCTGGAATGTAAAAAGGATAACTGGACTTCTTTAAGTTTCTTGAAGATGTTTCACCTCTCATCTGAAAGGCTTCTTCAGTTCTAAAACCAAATAAACCCAAGTGGGGGTTGTGCCCTGGAGGTGGTTGTTGACCCACTATTGTTCATGTGCATAATCACATGCACTGAGGTGTGAAAAAAGGGTGGGTCATTACAGTCAGTGGTTTTGGGTGAAACAAATGTGGGATTTTGCCCCACACTATCAAGTGACAGATGGAGGTAACCTGACAAAAGGTGTTAGTGGGGCTTGAGGTGCCTGGGAAGGGAGCTCAGGACTGTAGATGGGGGGCAGTTGGTGACGTAATACAGCCCCTCTGTTCAGTGATTGCCATTGGACACAGTGGACATACATGGCTTCTTTAACTCCTCTTTCAAACCATCTGTCTTCCCAGTCCAAAACGTGAACACTGGCATCTTTGAAAGCAGACGTACAGCTGAATCTTGTGGAGTCTATCGAGGTGGCTCTTCTGCCATGCGTTTGTGAAGTGGCTGTTTAGTTTCTCCAATGTAGAGGTTTGAGCACTCCTCACTGCACCGCGCTGCATACACAATGTTGCTTAGCTTATGTTTGGGAGTTTTGTCCTTGGGATGGATGAGTTTTTGTTTTAGTGTGACTAGGTCTCAAATATTCTGGGATGTCATGCTTGGAGAAAATTCTCTTGTGTTTCTCTGACAAGCCGGATCCAAAAATGGATGTCAGAACCATGTAGACTGCATGAACCATGGCTGGAGCTTCTGAGTCAAAAAAAAAATCAAGCCAATGTGGAAGTGCATTAAACCTGCATTCTATCTGAAGGCCGCCAGATGGAGAGAGCTGTGGTTGCAATAGTACTTCTCAGTCCTGTATAGATATCTACGGCTAAATAGCTTTCTGATTCCCGACCTCTCTGCTGAGCATACAGACCTAGCAGTCTCATCAGCCTGGATCACACTAAAAAATTAACTCTATTTTGCAAACCATGGTTATACTATATTTTAAAAATAGGGAATTATTTGTGGGTACCTGACATCACATGCTCACTGAGCGAATCGAGCTGGCCACATCACAAGTCATTAACCAGTGAGAGCGTGGTTCCAAGTCAGACTCGTCTCGCCTCGTCACAGCTGTTTTTTTGCAACCAAGATGGCGATGGTGGAAATGTTCATACCTGAGGCTTCAAAACGGCACTTCAGTAAACAATGGATGACATCATGGTAGCTATGTCTCTCTTTTATACTGTCTGTGGTCAAAACATACTGTACTGTATATGCATAACCTGATTTATGCTTCTAATCAGTGGTAATGATCACTGAACAGGCAGTTTCAATATACTCACTCTTCTTTTTTTAAACAAGTTACAGTGTTTGTCCAGCTTCTAATCAATTACGGACACAGATATTTTAAGCATAATAAAAAAATCTAATCAAAATAAATGGCTAATAATATGCTCCATGGGTGGCATTGCTATGCAGAGAATTTGATTGTATACTGTTAAAAAGGTAGTGAGTGACAAGGCCAACAAGGAGAGAGAAAGATACCAAACAGATAATGGCTGGGCTTAGCTTGTGGCAGGTACAGCACAGCAAATGCCAGTGATTCCTATTAACTGCCCCCATTAACAATACCGCATGGATTTGTAAATAATGCAGATAATGGTGGCACTCAAAAGCAATGTAAAAAGCTGGTCATTAGAGATAGGGTGAGATATAATTTAAATACAGTGATATTGGCACACACATTCAGACACTGTTGTTCACAGCACAGGGGACAGAAATAACTGTGTAACAAATAAAAATGAGAGAGAGAGAGGTTTAAACTGTGGCTCCTTTCTCAACCCACGACCAATCGCTGCATGAAGGAGGTGTAAATGTCAGATTGTTGGTTGAAAAAAAATGTCATAGAAATGTTTGGACACAGTCCCTTCTTAATCCAACACTGGAGAGCTCAACTTGAGCTCACAGAAATCCACGAAATAACACTCACTCCTTTGACACGCCATCACAATGTAATGCTGTGTAAAGACGTGGTTGTGGTAGTGGAAAGTAGTGTGTTAAAATTAGGCGCTGGAATCAGGAAAATAATGCCAATAAAGAGCAAACTTTTCACTGGCAATGTCACGGAGCTTTGCTGTGATGGACATGTAACTTCCCTAATTAATGTGTGGTAGCACCATAAAGACTGATGTATTAGACAGAGAAGATGTAGCGATGGAGTGGACCAAAGCCAATTTACTCTAGGATATGTACCGGAGCATAATTTTTAATATGGTTAACTTTGTATTCAGCTCACTTAATACTTTCATTCTCAGTCATTTTTTTTGTGCTTCATGCACAAAAGATAAAATTGGTTAGATTTAGGAAAAGGTCATGGCTTGGGCAGTGAGGCACCTCTTGTGGTTCTGAGATTAAGTTGATGCAAAAACTCTCATTTTTTCAGGTGGTTATATGACCTCAGCTTCTGCCAAGTAATGGGGTGTTTGGAGGTGGTAATTATTTTGCTTATTTCTGTGGAAAAAATGACTATGGAATGAATCAGGTTCAAATCTATTTAAAGATCAACAAGACTATGCTGGTCCAATCAAAGGCAAGGGTAGATGTAAAACTCGCAAGGGCAGTAAAATAAGAGAGTCTATCACAGTTTGAGTCACTTTATGATGCTGTTCCCAGTGCTGTTTGCCATCTTTGCTTAACCTGTTGGCCTCCAAAGGTTTCTTAGATTGATGGAAAGGTCATCTTTTTACAAGAACCCTCTCCTTTAGAGGTCATCACAGAGGATCATCTCCTTCCATCTGTTCTTGTTCTTTGCATCTTCTCCTGTGAAGCAATGCATCTGAATCTCTCCCCTCCTCTTTTATATTCCCATTCTTCTCTTTACTGATAGCTTGACCTTCAACATCCTTATAAAAGAATGCCCAGAACCCAAGCTCACCTCTCATACTTTGTCCCTGAGCAGTCCAACATGCGCTGTCCCTGTTATATACTTATTCCTGATTCTGTCCATCTTTGTCATTCCCAGTGCATATCTCAGAATCTTTCACTTGGCTGCCTCCAGCTCTGCCTCAGTGTCTTTTAATCAGCAGCACTTGCATACCTAGCTGGCCTCACTACAATCTTGTAAACCACCCCTTTCACTCCTGCTGGTGCCCTTCTGTTGCAAATCAATATTGGAATTTTTCTCCACCAATGCCATTTCATCTTCACACTCTTTCTCAGTTTGTGTTCAAATATTTAAAATCATCCACCTTCACCACCTTTACCTCTTAGCAACATTGAGTGTGTCTTCCTTTCTGGCACATGTATTCTCTACTTACTTTGATCCCTGTTTGCTCCAGAGCATAATTCCACCTCTCCATGTGCTCTTCATCCTGCTCCCCTCTGTGGTGCACTATACAGGCAACCCCCACCCCAATCAAGAAACCAACACAGCCATTTCTAAAAGGAGGTGTTAGCATGACTAGCTCACAAGCACATTTGTTTGAGTTTTGATTTTCTGGATGCTACATGGCAAACTATTTCCTGCCTGGCCATGATGACTTCCTGGAATGTCAGCTAGAAGCAAACACGCACGACAACAAGACTACTCTCTGCATGTCTGCACCAGCGACAGCACATTTTTAGGTTATATTCCCACCTGCCACATTCTCAACTTAAAAGAGACAACTAAAAAAATTAATATGCTAAAAATTACAAAACTTCACCAATAAAATGATGTAGTAGGGGTCAACGTTTTTAGCAAAAAAATACTTTTCTGACCATTATTCAACCTCATTACTTAGGAAAAGAAAGGGAAATGATAATTGCATGACTGTGTAATTAATCTTTGATGCCCACCCACTAAATCCCTGCAGTATCTTCACTATATGACACTGGACAATTGCAACTTTCCTGTTTTTCAAAGACATAGACCCAAAAGGCAGTAATTCTTGTGGTACTCTAAATTTTCTTTTTAATCCAGTTTTGATTTAGGCTCATTTTATCCTTATAAATTCTGTAAGTGGCTTGCTAAACATCAGATTAACTGAACCACAATTTTCTCCGATTAATGAAATGGAAGACTACATCTGAATCATCTTTCTTGATGGATTTTGTTTTATAGTTTTATTTTTAAATACAAAGCTGTCAAGGGTGGCAGTGATGAAAATCTAGATTGGCTCAAGGGGGAATGGATGGTGCTTTTGTGGGAGCGGGTGGTAATAGCCCTAAATCCTGCAGGGGCAGGTAGGAGTGGGATTAAACAAACAGCCTTGCTGTGGCATCCATCTTCTCCAGCTACTGTACAAAAAAAATTTATTTTGCAGACTCCCGATCATCCTGATGATTATGCCTTGTTCCCTGCACATACTGTAAACACATCCTGTCATAGTGAGCTACATACTACTCCCCTTTCTAACCACTCATGCATATATATGCATGCCTCTCCACCACCCTGATCAGTTGTCAACATATTGTGTTTTTTTTTTGAGAGATCTCTTCATTTATTCAGCAGATGTGGGGATGGGAGATGCTTGAAGTCTCTCGTTGCTGCATTCACACGTGACCCATCAGGCCAGCCTAGAGATGCTGCAGCTGCTCTAATTGCCTCTTGCTGTGCTGTCCTGTTTGTATACTTTCATCTACCTGCAATCTTTCATATGGAAGTGCCAGAATAGGATTTATAGCTGGGATGATAATGGAAGTTCTTCTCAAACAAATTCTGTGGCCATGGTGTGGATACCAATCATCTCCTGTTATTTTAGTCTGCTGCTTTAAAACTGATATCATCATTCTCTTTACTTTATCCTAGCATTAAAAGCCTTTGCCCATGCCCGATCAGAGGATCTGTGGCGTGTAACAGAGTTTGACAGTCCTGTATTTAGAAATGTTAAGTATCATTCTATAATTTGCAGTCCACTCTACCACATGGCAGTTACACACACTCAGATAATGAAGAGCAACAGAAATGCAGCCATCTATACTTGTAGCACATCACAACATTTAATCTGTGTCAAGAGACCATCATTAGGATACTATACAGGGAAAAGTGCTGTGTCTGTGACAAACATGCTTGAATTTATCATGCTAAATATAAATGCTGAGGCTCTTTTAGCTTTTCATGGGTTCCCTGGTTAGAAACAGAGAGTATTTCTTTGCAGCTACACTTCCACTTGCTCTCCCCATGGCTGCATTGATGTAAATGAAAGGCAGTGTTTTCATTTTGTGCATGTTGAGTAATAGCCCAGTGAGTGTGCCCTCTTAATTGTTCCTGTCAGGCTTGTAAATCATGGAAGTCTCCCCACCTCTCCATCACATGCGGCCTCTTCTTGCATAATCCTATTAGCCGCAAAACTATCAAATGGAAAGGGGCAATATTGCTTACTGGAGATGGGTCTTTTTTTTTCAGCAGTGGCAAAAGCATGTCCACCAATTTTCAGAGTCTGACTGCCAATGTTCACTTGGTTTGCAGATGGGGTTGCTTTAATTTCATTTTGACTGTCCTTGAATTGGAAAAACAAAAACAAAACACAAAACAGAGCAATTTCATACCTTTAAGGCATGCAGACTCACAGCCTGGTATTAGATATCTGCAGTGAACTATTTAGCAATCAAAGGTTTTATATGTTTCAGTAAATTTGAATTTTCATCATGTCCTTGGCTGTGACAAAATTTGTATAGAAAGCTCAAATATCATTATGAACTGCAGACAATAGGAGAATCCAATAATCATTAAGAACCAAATATCTCTTCTACAGTGTGCTGTAATATATATGTGCTAATTCTAAAGAGGGGCTAATGTCTAGCACGACATCATCATTTCTCTTCTTAATCACCACACTCTCTCTGTATGAAAAGTAATTCTGACCACTACAGTCTTCCTCTTTCTGCACACTCACTCATGGTGAACAAAGAGCTGGAATAGCAGAGATCAGTGATCTTGAGTCAAAACTGTAATTCCATTTCAAAAGAAGACTCAAACTGTTCAGGTTTACCCTATAGGCTGGATTTAATGTCATGACTCACCTCTGCTTCCAGATGCTGGCTGTTCTCTTGACCTGCATCAGGTTAACTTGGTCCAATTCCATCCTGATCACCTGCAAGGAAATTGAGTTAGGCTGTAGGCTGCCCCAGACAGTCTGTGGCAAGTCAGTTTTTTCTGTTAAGAGCTCCAAACACTTAAGCTATTAACCTTTTTTGTTTGGACAACTGGGATGGATTACACTGTCAGCCTTCTCATTACAGTTCCACTTTCCTACGTGTTTTTTTTTTTATACAGTTGTGGCAAGATTGAAGCTACTTTTTATCATTATATGCCGAATGGGGGACAGACTTAAAAATCCTCTCAAGCCATCACCTGGAGACAGGCGTGTGTTTGGAAAGGTAGGGATCCAAATGACTTTATTTTGAGTCCATTTGAACCAATTCTGAGGAAAGTATCGAATGCTTGTGCTGATGTTCTTGCTGTCTTTTGGTGCTGTAGTTTGTGGGCTTACCATGAACTTTACAGTTACTGGAAAATGAACATTTAAAAACTGCATTTTGTAACCTTAGAAATATTAGTTTATATAGGATAATAAATAATTAGATCTACCTTTATTCTTGGACTTTACTAAAGTAGTGTTGCATGATTCACAATTTGCAGTTGCAGAGGAAAAGTTACAAAAATATGTGTAATTGCCCAAAGGCTTATGGACCTAACTATGGCAGATAGTAACAAAAAGCCTAATAGCTCCACTTTAGGGAGCTCTGAATGAGGGGTTGAGTAGTGATATTAATAGTGAAGCCTGGACCACTTAAGAGCAATGTGCAGAGTATCACTGTCCCTTGGAAACACACCCTGAGGTATTTATAGTATTTTTTGATGTTGATTAACACTAATAGTATTTCCCCCTGTCACAAAGGCCCAGAGTGACACAACTAAATGAAGGCACATTTCTTTGAAATGAAAATCAAAACAGCATAACAGCAGCTTAACAGTAAATGTACAGTACCAGTGTCATTTTGTAAAAAAGCTCTTTAGTTACAAAAAAAGAGAAAAAACCCCAGATCTTTTGCTATTCTGGCATAACTTGCTTATGTAAAACTGCTTATGACCTTTCAAGGTAATAGCACTTTTTTTCTGAACGTTTATAATTCAGTTTACCTCAAAAACATCTTATGATCTCCTTTATATAATGCCATCCACACAACCATGGGGAAAGTTGTACCACAAAGCTCACCGTATTAAAAGTCCATTGCACCTTTCCGTGAGCACTTTGTTTCTGCACAGGCATTAATCATGCATTCTGATCTTTGATACTGCAGAATGGTACACCCATGTCTTTTAGGACATCCCATTTGCTTTTACATTGTCAAATACACCGAGACAGGTCTGTGTTAATATTTTATACATGATGAATTACAATACAGTGTACTGTAAGTATCTTCTTAAAGTTTCTTTCAGAGAAGCAAAGAACTTAGAGTCTTAGATGTTTAATTTTTTTTTATTAATTTATTTTTTAATAGGCAGCACTGTTCACTTTGCTTCTGGAAGGCTTATTTGCCTATTCAGTTCTGTTATACAGGCCGGTGAGTTTGTTGATGGACTGACTGCTTGTATGTTAGCTTGATGCTTCTTCTGTGTAAGACACCAGATGGCATATACTGTGATGAATACAGCCATTCATATGTTTCTTGGCAGTAGAATGTTAATGCAGAAATGATGATTGCCATATTGTTTTTGACTGCACCCAAGAGTACTTAGAAGGACAATGAATCCATAGGGACTTCAGCAAAATGACTGCATGTGAACCATGATGGATGTGTGTGCCAAACAGGACTCCTTGAATATTAAGTGATATCCACAGTCATGCACAAACAGCCTCCTAACCGTCGGCACATTCAAAAAACACAATCAACAGTATATGCAACCTGACACAATGAAAAGACCCATTATTCACCAGTGCAAAAGTGTTTATCAGTATTGAATGACATGATATTGTTTCGTGAGAGTGCACTCATACAATACTAGACACATCATGATATAGTCATGCAACAATAAAACTATAATAAATCTCTCAAAGCATTTTTTTTTTTTGTCCAGCTTAACTGGCCTTTCCCTGATGACTTTTGTTTCTTAGCCTACAACTATAAAGATTAATTAAAGAGTGTGTAAAAAGCTTTCTTGGACTGATTCTCAATTACTCTGTAATGAAGGGACTTGTGTGGATAGCACAGGGTTAATTGTATTTCTGCTAGTGCATTGTTGAAGCCACTAATGAAATTCAAGTCTGTTATTAGTCACCACTTCTTCAGTTCAATTTCTTTTTTTTCTGCCTTTACTGGGTAAAATATGCATTGAATTAGTTAGAAGCTGGCATTGTTATGAATGTATATGTACACACAGAGAACAGAACAAAAGCTGACTTGTAATCTCACTATTATCTGTGACTTAAAGAACATAAGTATGGTGGGTTTTCTATGTATTCTTATTCCTTTTCAGAACCTGTTGCCTACATTCCCCACAAGGCTTTGGTTGATAGTATGCATGTGAAGGAAACAGCTAACGAAACCTCAAGCATCTATTCTCAAGCTGAGATATAGAGATGATAGCTACAAAAGTTCTGATGAGCTCACCTCTTTCTAACACTTTCTGTGTTGTAAATATTAAATTAAAGAATTACAGTGAGCGCTTTCTGTTCCAGGGTCTTCGTGTTTGCTCACTGTCACACTGATGTGACTTGCTGTGAGACTTGAATACAACAGAGCCATTGTTAATCTTATTAGCAACACCTGTGCTTGCCCTGCTGTGGTAATTCAAAAAGTCTCCTGTGAAAAAGCCTCCCTAATAAACTATAAAAACAGGAAACACCTTTGTGGCTCTGCAGGGGCTGCTGAGCCTGACAGTAGATACTAGCACACTGCTCATATTTTTAAAGCTGCTATCTGTAAAATTTCACACATTCACAATGAACACACATAAATGAGCTCTGGCGTAGCCTTTCTGCTGTTGAGTGAAATGATCATCTACATAAAAATCTTGCACAAAAGGTGAGGAACTTGTGTTTGGTTGATTATTTCTTTGTTGTAACAATGCTTCTTGGCAATAAATCTTATACCATTGGAAACCCTGTTTATTTCCCCTTAAATGGTGCTGCATTTGTGGGTTGCACCCATGAAAAACTTGTCAAATCTTCTATGCCAATGCCAAAAAGCTTATTCTGCTATTGACTCTTGTTTTGAGCTTCTGGTACCCCAGGTGCTGACAATCAGGCTTGTCATCATTCAGACTTCAATCATCCAATCCAATGAATAACACCAAACAAGAGTTGAGATTTGGCAAGTTTTTCATTTTCACTTTGTAATCTTGGGAGTGAGATTATGACAGTTTTAAAAGGGCCAGAGCAGAGGGCTCTGGTATAACACTGGCTGGGGGTAAAAAGTGAAGTTTGGCTCATCCAGGCAGTAGGCGAAGCTGCAGGTTATCAGGTTGATTAGCAGCCTGATAAATAGCAGCCTGATAAATAGGCTTTCTCTTGGCCGGGGCTGCAGGCACATGCACACACAGCCACTGGCAAGAGTATCACAATGAAGGTCAGTTTTGCATTTTAAATTGTTTAATTCAAGCTTAAATGAAGCTCAAGGTATGCTTGCTTGCGATCTATGCCCTGCTGTCTGTGCAGAGTTGAGTTCCTCTCGCATGTTTTTTTGTTAGGCAGTCTGTGCCACAGCTATAACACCTTTACTTTCTTCCACTGAACTGTCCTCCTGCTGCAACATCACACATTTAGGACAGAAATTTAAAAAAATAAAATAAAATCACAACATGTCTAAAGAAATGACTCCTAACCCCATGATGGAAGGGTAAATTTTTATGCTTGGCCAAGGTGGAAATGCTAGTGTATTAATAAAATGAGACAGGCAAATACATCATGAGCTATATGAGGCATGTGACCTAAAAATCCTCTCAAGCTTTTTCACCATGGAAGAGACAAAAAAAAAAGGGAAAACATCCTGGCAGGGGGAAAAAAAATTGCATATACGGTACAGTATATGTGCCTCTGTGGGTTTCCTCCAGGTACTCTGGCTTCCTCCCATGATCCACAGACATGTGCATTAAGTTAATTGGTGATTCTAAACTGGCCATGGCTGTGAGGCCATAAAGTGCTTATTATGTGAGGTAAATAAAGTGCTTTAAGTGTATAAAGTAAAGCACCATGTGAATGTATGGTTAAGTTTGTAGTCTAAAGTGCTGTGGGTGGTCAGTAAGAATTGAAATGTTCTTTGCATTTTTGTACTGTAAAATCATTTTTGCCATTTCAGATGTTTAAAATTGTATCCATCAGACAACAAAACTGTGGCAGCATTAATTTTACAGGATTAAACAAAATATCCAGCCAGACTAATATTTCTTTAAAGTTTTTGTCTTTGCAACACTTTGCAGTTGTGATAAGTAAAACTGTTTTACGCCTGTCCAGTGTGCATGCTGCCTCTCCTTCAGTGGCAGCTGGGATACGCTCTAGTCCCCCGACAACCACCTAAACTGTATACGCAGTTAAAAAACTGGATTTATGGATGGCTTATAAATGATAGAGTAAATCTCAAATCCTGTATGTGTGAAAGCATCTGTAGAGTTGGTAATCCCTCACGAATAATTTTCATTGATTGTTTCCCACCTTGATGTGTTAAATTGTGTTTTCACTGCGACTCCACTACGGAAAACACACACTATCTACTGTGACACTGAATAGTGACATTAAACAAGTGAGTGCTTATGAACAAGAGAACAGTAGATGTTAGCAATGTGAATTTATTTAACAATGTGACCTTTTGTCTTTGGGGATCTGTTGTTGACTGTGACACCCCCCTGATGGGCTCTGTTAAATGTCACAGAGGAGTGCTGTGGTCAGAACTTTGATTTCAGCAGTTAACACACAGAACTGCATCTACTGGCACATTTCCCGATGACACAGCGGGTCCGAGGAAAAATACGGGTGCACGCGCAGTCTCGTGAAAAAGCAAAAATAAATAAATAAAAGGGGCAGTTGAGTGTCTTTCCTTCCAGAAGTATCAGTGTTTTACAAACTGACATGACAAGAGACAATCTGATTCATCCCCTTTATCTTTTGCAGTTCAAGGCTGCCGTTTTTGTCAAATCCAGACAGGCAGTAAATTGAACACTGGAAGCAGTGTTCAGAGGGATGAAAAGGGGAGACAGTTGGACGTTTTATTTAGTTGAGCGTTTTTGTCAGGTGTGATTATCGCTGTCTATGACGCAGGTGTTGATTTCTGTGTTTTTGTTATATTGTTGGATCGGTGCCAGCTGAATGTCTTAATTTGAAAGTTGGCCTTAGTGGAACATTTGTGATTTGTATGGTAGTTATTTTACTAAGCCCATCTTACTCATTTAACACTTAACATGTTGGATAAATAGACAAGAAAATAAGTTGGTGCTGAAATCTCTCGCTTGTGATGAGAAAAAAGAGAGAAAAATGTAGCATGTCTGATTTGACCTATTACATTTTTTGCTTTATATAGCTGTGTAGCACTGAGTGTCTGCTTGTGACACTCTCACATCTGGTACAGAGGTACAGACATCTTTGAATTCTGTTTATGACTTTTCATGGGGAAAAGCCAGCAGATGCTGACAAGCAAACACTAGGTCAGACTGAGCTTTAAAAGCTGCACTTCAGTGCTGTTTGATATGTCTTAGAACACTAGAGCACTTTTATCTTCCAAAGCAACTAAAGACATTTCATTTTCATAGGCTTGATAAGAGAAGAAGGAAGCATGTCTTGTGATTTTATGGTAACAGTCTTTTCAGGTGCTGAATCGTTCACACTACACCACTCAGCAATTTCACACTATACAACTCTGTGGTTGTGATAATCTGTGTTTTGAAATGTCCAAAGAATATTTATTCCCCCTCCACCGGCTTTTCCTCCATATCCCGGCTCCACTGGTAGCTTGTGCAAAGATTACTTTTGAACACGCATTGCAAGACTAATGTGTATTTCTCTTATTTACTGTCATAGTTTATGCTACACAAACTCAGCTACTAGTTGATTTAGAGGTCATCCATGTGTTTGGGTTTCAGTAGATGCATGCATACAGTAAACATCTTTGTGTGTGAGATAAATAGCAATTGTACCAAGTTGTAAAAAAGAGCAAAAAAATTTTTTGTGAAAGATTTGACAGTGAAGTGCAAAGCTCTTGTGCATGATCTCATCAGAATAGGAATGTGGGCATATATATTTGTTTAAGGTTATACTCTATCATTAACTAATAATTACATGATGATATACAGCAATGTTGCAGAGTAATACAATGGTAATTTAATCAGTAGCGTAGCAAATTACTTTCTATAGGGGACAACTAAGCAATGCATTACTTATAAATACTGTATAACCCCCACCCCATTTTCTTTTTTTTCTTTTTTTTGGGTTGAGTAAAGACCCCAGCATTACCCAAGAGTGCACTGTTCTGTTCACTGTTGCAGTTTTGGATTTCCAGTCAAACAGATCAATTGTACAACAGTGTGATCCCCCACTTAAGCCAGACACACTTTTTCTGAGTCCAACAAAGTACAGCTTACCAGAAAGTACCACTGCAGCTCCTTTTCTTGGCTGTAAATCACTGTTCAGTCAGTCATATGCAATACATGTGCACACACACATACATTCACACAGAGACACTAAATGTTCCAGCTAGTGTGTTAATGACCAAAAGAGACTGCTTTTACTATGATAATGTGATGCAGGCCGAGCTTCTTGGATTCAGTTTGACAGATGAACACTGTCAGGAAAAAACAATAAAGAAAAAAGTATACAATGTCCCCAAAATTCAGGCTACCTCCCAGACATGTTCCTTACAGCAGGGATTGAATATCTTTTTGACATATTTAGTTTCAGTTTCACTGATGTTTTTTGTTGTTGTTGTTTTGTTTTTTTTACAGCTTTATAGTAAAAACGGTTCAAGATTCCTGCCAATGAAAAGAACAAAATTCCAAATAGAAAGCAATTTTAGCGATGGTAGGTTGGCTCCAGGGATTTGAATGCTGTTTGGTGCAAAGTAAAATATCTCAACACATGGATGGATTGCTATATTTGTAATCCTCTAACTCATATAACTCAGCATGCCCTGAGTTTTCTAGCTGCACCATCATGTAGCTGACCTTTGTGGTTTTGAGCCAATGTCTTGACAATTTACTGATGGATTCCCAATATATGGGATGTGGTGCAGATATGCCCACCTCGTGCATTGTAGTCATTTGGTGCTCCCTTATCTGACACGGTGATCAAGTCAGACTTTTAATTTATGCATTACTTTGGCTTATGACCATATATGAGTTCAGCTGACAATCCAATCAACTGAGCTGTAGCTTATGTTAAGAGGTAATTAGCAAATGTTGGCATGCATTATGCATCCTGAATGAAGATGGTGGCAGTGTTAAACACTTTACCTCCTTCACATCATCACAGAGCTGATGTGAAGATGTAGCCTAATGGGCTTATTTACAGTGCACATAGAGTATGCTTACGTTTGATGCACGATTCAATATGTTGCATAAATAGAAAGTAGTCATTCCATTCGAAGGAAAAATATCCGAAGCAGAAGTGGCAGATTGTTCACTTCACATGTTCGGTGACCATCATTGCATTTTCAATTTTCATTTAACACTGCAGAAATTTATTCTGTATGTTTCAGGGGACATAGTGTTTCTTTTTTACATAGATCAATTCTTCCTCTGGCACACCAAAGGAAAGATAGGAAGAGCTATTAGAGAATCAAAAACCAAGTAATACTTTAAAGCGTTTGACAAGACCCAAAGACTGTATTTTAGCTCATAAATCACTCATTGTAACTTCAAGGGCTTCCCCTTCAAGAAAACATTTGAATTATACAATGTGTTCCTGTGTAATGCATGAGGAGTTTTAAAAGAGGCAGACAGACAAAGCTACAGGAATTGGTTGGCACCGAAGGAGCGTGTTACTAAATGTTACTTATCTGCCGACTCATGTAGCCCAAATGTTGTGTGTTTTTAATATAATTATTAAAATATGGTTAAGAAGATTAGAAAAATGCTGTCTGGTCTGATGAGTCTGAATTTCTGCTTTGACATTTGGATGATAGGGTCAGAATATGGTGTAAACAACATGAAAGCATGGCTCCATCCTGCCTTGTATCAAAGGTTCTGGCTGCTGGTGATGGTATAATCGTGTGGGGGATATTTTCCTGGCATGTTTTGGTCCCCTTAGTACCAGCTGAGCGTTATTTAAACAGCAGAGCCTACCTTAGTATTGTTGCTGACCATGTCCTGCCCTTTATAACTACGAGTATTCTGATGGCTGCTTCCAGCAGGATAACATGCCATGTCACAAAGCTCAAATTATCTCAAACTGGTTTCTTGAACAAGACAAGACAAATGGCCTCCACAGTATACTGAGTCTGTCTGTCATAATGCAAAGTGGGTTTATATTAATACAACATTTCAAGAGTTTGACAAATCCCTCACACATGTAAGCAAACACAGCAGGATTAATGCGATGATAAGTAAATTATGAATGTGATTATTTGTAAAATTGTTTTAACATGTTCAAAATGAATTTGAAATTTACTCGCTGATGCATTATTGCAACTCCCTGCATCATTTTCTTTGTGCCCCTGTGGTAAGTTACATGATTACAATAGTGTAAATGTAGAAATTGTGTTCTAAAAATGTGAGAGTAGGAGTGACTGGGACGCTTGACTGGGAAGAGTAACGCAAACAAAAAATGATTGGAATGGCAGTTGGCTACAATGTGGCCAGGTAACAAGGACCAAAGATGCACCAGATGAGAGAGAATGGAGGCTTATGAAGTGTCTGGAGTTTTAAAAAATGGCTCTGTTTTCTTTCTCATCCTAAATCTGCTCTTTTCTATTTAGACAGACACTTCTCCTGTCCACAGCTTTCACTGCACCTTTTATTGATCCTGCAGAGACACAAACTTTCAGCTGTGCGAGAAGGATCAAAGGGCCAGAGCTTGAGCAGCAGTCATAAAGAAATAATAAACCCTGAAGGTGAGAGCTGCTGGTAAGTTTCTTTAACGCAGACCCTAAAGCTGTGCAGAAGAGAACATAAATGACAACAGTATCACACTGACAAGTGCAGACAATAATGATACATGAAAAGTCACTGCAAACTAGACAACAGTATCTTTAAGATACAAAAACCGCTGCACCTTTTATTTGTATAATTAAAAGTCAGTGTTTTCTTTTCCTTTTAGCCAGTTTTAGACAAATACAGTGCTTAACAAATTTATCAGACCATCTGTCATAAAAACAACAAAACACAAATATCTCAATATTTGTGTTTTGTTACAAACTGAACAAACTGAATTCATATTTTTACACCCAAATTTGAGTTGCCTCACTGAGATACAGTAGTGAGATAACACACTCAGAAATGAATCAAGCATGTCTCTGTTCAGGAATTCAAGTAAATAACTGCAATGTGGCATCGTAACATAAAAAAAATAATAAAAATGTGGTTTACTGTTGGTTACTGTGGTTTGCTTTTTTTGCAAAATGGTAAATTCATGGGTAACAACAGTAATTATATTTTATCATTAAAAATATATTTTCAATTAAAGAGCTTATACAGAAACATAAAGAAACATATTTTGGTCATTACCAACTTACAGTTAATTTAGGACAGCTGTGGCATTAGGACGTGGTCTAATAAATTTGTTAAGAACTGGATCTCTTTCAACAGTGTAATAAAGAAGGCACCTACCTCTACAGGTCACATCATTCATCTACTCTATGGAGATTGGAAAGGGCACTTTACATTGAGAATACAAATCATCTTACTGACCATTATTGATCTTACTGGCATTAAATGTACAATGCATGATATGGAAACATGATATAGACATTATCTACTTCTTGTATTTCCCAAAAACACGTATATCATATTACAGGAAATGGACTTTAAGTTTTAAAATGCCTTCTAAATCATATGTTTAATCTGGCAGAAAATGATTAGCAGTGGGACAGGACAAGTAGTTTCTAAATATGCACAGCTGGAAGGTTTGGAGGCTGTACTTTGGCTGTCTTCAGATGAATCAGAAATAGCTACCATCTCCTCCTCTACACCAACATTTAGAATATGGTTTAATAAGAATAGAAAAAGAACTGAGAGCTATCTTTTATAAATTAAAAAAAAAGGTAAGCCAAAGATGAAATGTTTTGAAATGCAAAGCTGGTTTTGTTTGGAAAAGCAGTGGAGCAAGATAATTCACTTACTGCATTTCTTTAAAGTGGCTCCTGTCCAGTGGTGTCAAAGTGAGGCTGCTTTTCTCTCAAATCCTGTTGCAATTTGCCCACTATTTCTTGCATAGGTGCAATACATACAAAAATAGCACATCCAAATACACTGAATAATATAGACTCAGGTTGATAATGGTAAGCATCATACTGCTTTGGCGAAGAAGTGTTATCATTAAAAAGACATGATGCACCTGACATTATGCAGCGCAGAGAGCAGTCCCCCCCTTAGGCAAGCTGAGCCTCTTTTATTTATCAAGCGCTAAAGCAGAACCTAGAATGTCCAAACAGGTTTAAATGGGCTGACAATCCAAGCCGTCAATGGGATTTCAGTGGAGACTGCACAACACATTCACTTTAAGCTCTGCATACTCACTGAAATCTCGATTTTCCATAATTATGTTTTAAAAAAATGTTTGCTTTAAAAAATAATTTAAGAATTCAGGGAATAGTCTAAAAAACAAAACATGGCCTGGTTCTGAATAAGAAAACAGCATACAAGTTAAAAAGTCCAACTGCAAGCTGCAGTCAAATATAATGGATAATATTATGACAAAATAATATTTAAAAAAACAAACAATATGTGGATCATCTGTCCTGATGAAGAGAGATGCTTTTATTTTCTAATTTGAGTAATTATTGTGCTGCATCCGATAAGCTGTAAATAAACCAAGCATTGAAGGTTTAGTGGTTGGTGAGGAGGAAAAAGGAAGCAGGACTCAGTCACTGGTGTATGCAGAGCCAGTGCATAGGGTCGATGCACAACACAGTCCCAGAGGAAATGCACCGCCACAGATCTTAGCAGCTCATAGTGAGCCCTTATTAAAAACCAGGGCCAGGCAAGGCTCGGCTGTATATCATAACCCTTTATCTTTTAATGTGCTAGCAGAGTATTATACCACATTTAGCCAGTCCAGCCAAAATGCAGTCACTTGGTGTCTTATTCTAACAAGTCATTTTATTTTTTTGAGGAAAACCTTATCACTATAAACACAGGGCTGCTGAATTCTCACATTAGACGGCTGCTTCATTCATTTCAGAAACGCAGCTCATGATGAGAATTGTATATGGGTGAATTAAGCTAAACATTCATATTCCAAACACCACCTGTGTTTTGAAATAATCCTCTTTTTAGTTTTGAAGGGGAGTCAATTCCCTTTATAAGCCGCTGGCTTTAATAAACAATGCCACATTCAATTAAAAATGCACAACAATAAATGGCTCAAAATTAAGAACATTTCACACTTTACAACTAAGATGCTGTGAATTGCAGGTATGTTAATGGCTTGCTGTACGCACTTGTAACTCATCAGCATTCGAGCTGAAATTAGGTACATCATCAATTCAAGGACCTAATGTCTTTTTGCTGATAAGGGAAATGAACATCACTTTCAAATCCAACCTGTGGCTGCATTTTCTTCCTTTTTCTAACCAAATGCTTGTCACAAACTCGTTATGCTCTGGTTTAAACATTGTCCTTGAAAGATGAGTGCACTTACAGTGTGATTTCTATTCTAGATTCAGCTCTTTCACAGGCTTCTTATTAACCCATCAGGCATCAGCATGGAACAAACTGTCACTAACTTTAGTCAATTGACAGCTGAGTTGTGTTAAGTGCCTGAGATTCCAAGTCACTGTAGTACTCAAAACCCACTGGCTCACCCGCATCACTGATATCTTTAAACTGCCATCAAAGTGCTCACTGCATTATAGCCACCAGCCTCTCCCTGATGCTAATATTACAAAGGGACTATTTGGAGAGCTGCCACATATGACAAACACCCAACAACTGTAATGAATCAAATGTGAAAGTTATTTGAATGTCATTGATATGGAGATTATGTTTATTCACTTCAATTATGAACTGGTGATTTCTAGGCTGAGCTTCCCCAAAATCCAGACTTCCAAATTTTAAGTGGATCTTGAAGAAAGGGAAAAAATAAAATAAATCCATTAGTGGATTATGTGGCAAAGCAACAGCATGAATGTATGCTGTGTACAGCATGAGATTGTGTAGCACAGCACACATACTGTGTGTAATATGCAAATTTAAAACCTTAGCTTCAAGAAGCCAAATATGAGTTACCTGCCAACATTAGACAAGCTAATGGGGCATAAAGAGTAAATGGATAATGCTGCAGTTGTATCACATTCTCCCAGAAATTTGATTTAGATGCACACCTTGGACACTTTATTAGGTATACTGTGATATACCGGGTTGGATCCTCTATTGCCTCCAGAACTGTCTTAATTCGTCATAGCAGTACTGTGTAAAAGTCTTGAGCCACCTCAGTTGTTTATTTTTTGCTTGGAAAATGGGAAATATGCAACCATTTATTGAAACATGTACAAATATACAGTATATAAGGCAAAAACAGAGTTTATACAATTCTGTTGAGCTTGAAAGTCAGTATTTGGTATGACCACGTTTATTCTTCAATACAGCCTGAACTCTCTTAGGCAGCTTTCCCGTAATTTCTTTAACCAGTCTTCAGGAATAGTTCTCCACACTTCTTTAATGACATTCAAAGCTCTTCTTTGGATGTTAGATCCCTTTTGTTCTGTTCTGTGTCAAGATGATCACACTGCTTCAATAATGTTGAGGTCCAGGAGGAGTGAGGAGGCCAGGCCACTTGTTCTGTTTCATTGTATGTTTTTCTATCAAGGATTGCTTGTACTGCATTGGCAGTGTCTTGGGGATCGTTGGCATGCTGAAAAACGAAGCCGTTGCCAATCAAATGCTTTCCAGATGGTATTGCATGGTGGATTGAAATCTGATGGTGCTTTTATGTGTTCATAATTCTATCAAATTCCACAACACCACTGGCTGAAATGCAGCCCAAACCATGACAGAGCTTCCGCTGTGTTTTACAGATGGCTGCAGACTCTCACTGTTGTACATCTCTCCTGAGTGCCTCTGTACATATTAACAATGACTCAAACCAAAAATTTCAAGTTTGGATTCATCACTCCATAAGGCCTGTTGCCACTGATTTTCAGTCCATTTCGTGTGTAATTTGGCATCCCTCAGCCTTTTCTCCGTGACAGCCACCTTTGAGACTATTTCTGATGAAGCTTCAGCGAACAGTAGATGGATCAACTGAAGGCCCAGATGCAATTCTGAGGTCCTGTGTCAGGTCTTTGCTGGATTGTATCCAATTTCATGGCTTTCAGATATTGTTGATCAACTGTAGATTTTTTTTTGTACTCCCCCTTTTTTTTGTCTTCCACTTGTTTAGTTTTCTCAATTTCTTTAAAGGACACACTACACACCATGTCAAGATATGCCAATTTTCCAGCTAAGAGCTCTTTGGGAATGACCTTGTTGTTGCAAAAATATTATTTTATGACCATCAAAACTGTGTTATTTTTGGCATTCTTTGTAGATTCAACTGAAGAGATGGGAATAAATTGTATGATTTGATGACAGGCTGCCAGTAGCAAAGCCTAAAGATAGAACTTAAAATTGGTTCTTTGTTAAGTTGTCTGTTAAATGTAAACATAGCACTGGTTCATCCCTTGAATTGGGTGCCTTATTTATGCTTTTAAGATTCATAGGTCAGTGTTAATTAGCTTAAAAAATCAACAATAGCAACAACAACAACAAAAACATTCCTCTGGGAATGGTTAGGTATAAGGACTGGACTGAAATGAGCGAAAAAGCAGCCAATGTCTAGAGAAAACCTTTGAAAGACCTTCAGAAAGCCCGAAGAACTGTTGCTCAAGACCACTCAAAAAAATTACAAGAAAGACGGATTCCTTGGAAGAAAAATATAAAGAAATTAGGAGTGGCTCAAGACTTTTGCACAGTACTGTATATTCCACAAGGTGCTGAAAACATTCCTGAGAAATTTTGGTCCATATTATAATGAAATACATGCAGCTGCAGATTTGTCAGCTGCACATCTGTTGTGAGAATATCCCGTTTCACCACATCTGAATGGTACTCTATTGGATTGAGATCCGGTGACTGTGGTGGCCATTTGAGCGCCGTGAACTCATTGTCATGTTCGACAAACCTATTTTCACTGATAAAATCGACTCATACTATCGAGCATGAGTGAATATATATTTTGGCACTTCAGCAAATGCTCATGGTATTGACTTAGCATTGAGACTTTTTCCATCATCTTTTAATTTTTTGACAAAAGCAGAACTCTAGGAAACCGTGACTTCTGATCCCAAGTATTGAAGTCCTGTGCTTTCTACATCTACTATCCACTCTCCTCGCTTGAAGAACATTTTGCTGAGGAACACAATCCAGGCAACTGTGCTCGCCTAAATATGTAGAATATAAACGTAATTAGTAAAAGACAGTAATACCACACAAATTCAGCATTAATGCACATATATAAGCACACAATGATTTAAGCTGTTAATAATATTTGCCAAGATTCTTGCTTGAGGTCATCTTAACATGTTGTGTTTTTGCACGTTTGTGTTAGGCATACAGTATTTAAAATTAAGGTATAATATCCAGCATACAATTAGCATCAGACATTTTTATAAACATTTTGTGTTTATAAGGATAAAATTATTTTAGAGGAAACTGAATGACTGTAAGCTGCATATTATGAATAAGACCTTAAAAGTGAATTTGTTACTGTCTTGAATACAGTGAATGCAAACGCTTAAGCCCTGTCAAATGCAAATCTCTCTCCCTCTCCCTCTCGCTCTTTTTTTTTTTTTTTTTTTGAAGTCTCAATACCTGGCAGGACTTGCTAATGGAGAATAATCCCTTTACAACTCTCCAAATCCTCTGTAAATCAAAATACAGGGGGATTTTGTAGGACACGTATTTACTTCAATGAAAAATGTCTCAGTGAAAAATGTCTTCAGAGCACAGCAGTGAAATGACAGAGGCATCATAATCTGCTCCAGTTTGGGCTTTTTAGACCTAAAGTCTATCTCTGAGTGCACTTTGTGTTTGTGTATACCTCTGTTTTCTCCTAGTTCTCTGTTTAAAAAAAAAACAAAAAAAAAACACACATTTAATGCTTGATGCAAGGAGTGACTGATGCTTTTAGCATCTTCCCAAACAGCCAGGGAACCTAAACACATCTTGCAATCTCTCCACTCTGTTGTTGCCTCTATAGGTAGAAATGTGTGAGAGGGGCATTATAGGTGCATTACTCTCCACTGATTCAAGATAGTCCATGTGTGATGCAAACCCCGGGTCTGAGTATACGTAGACTGAAGGAAACTGGGGTCGTGTGTGTGTGTGTGTGTGTGTGTGTGTGTGTTATCACTATTTTGTGTTTCTTATTTTCTTTTTCTGGTGAGATACAAACATTAAATGTATATTAAATTAAATGTATTACTTTATGTGATTTAGTGAAAAAATGCATACAGCAGCAGCCATTAAAAAAACACGTACCAAGGAAAATACTTGATGTATTATAAAGAGGCGAAGTGGCAAATGAACAACACGCTGTAAAATGAATGCTGTTACATTTAATTTTAAAAGGCATTGGGAAAAAGAGCATTAAAACAAGAACCAATGACTTTTCTTCTTTTTCATTCTCAAACTGCTCCCCTTTCCCGTGCTCTTTGTGTTGAAGAATGGAAACAGTGAATGTGTAATGGTGTTCTCTCCACTATCAAAGACAATAACTCATGGAGCATGAGGGTCCATTAACTGGAGGTTTCTAGTGCATTTCAGAACCCATTTCGTCTCATGGTTTTGCTCACCGTGTTTGCCGAAATCACACTAATAATAACAATGCAGGGTTTTCAACTTAGCTCCAGTTTATCATATCAGAATTTCTTCCGTTTTTTTTTTTTTACTTAAATATGACCCTCATTAAGTGAAACTTCAGTCCATATTAAACACTTTAAATATAAATATGAAATAGGTCTTTTTTTTATCATGTGACTTGGTGGAATAATGTAGCATTTATTCTATTATTTCTCTAATTTACACTGACAGGTGTTGGACACCAAGTCCCAATGGAATCAACATATTCAGTGCTGTAACAAATATCAGACATATTCATAGAACTTCATTTTAAAAAATCAGTGTGAACCTGATTGATTATTTTATATAGTGAATATGATTTCACGTGAAATTAAACCTTCTTGAAGTGAATCAGTGGTAGTGGGTGTAGGACCTACCAGCGGCAGTGAGCTGTCATATTTGGACATCAGCTGACTTTTCTAGCTTGTCACTGTGCTGCACTCTCTCCCATTTACAGTATGCTCTTTGTCTTTGCTGCTGCCATCTGAAGATGATGAAAATATAAGTAAATAAAAAATTAATAGAAAAAAGGGACAAAGGAAATAAATTCCAGGGTTTACTCAGTTACCTTATGATTTTCCTTGGAATCAAATAGCTCGTCTTTGCAGGATCAGCTCTGTTTAAGAGTTAGTCTTAGCTACTTTTCCAAAGAGCATTTTCTGGAGATTTCACAAAATGTCGCTGACCCAACTCACTGGACAACTCACACCAAATGAATGTAGATGAAAACTAGAAACAGAGGCCATAGGAAAAAAAAATGTGTGGATTTATTTTTAGAGCGAACTCTCCCTTTAAGGATCTGAGAACTGTTGAATTTAAAGTTATAAAATGAAATACTGAATTCAGGAGTGTGATATGTGTGCTCTCAATTCCTATGTGAAAGTCAGGTGCCCTTTTCCTGCACTGGCACTGCATATTGGCTATAAGTAATGAACTGCAGATTCATCCACTATGAGTATAATTTCAGTTGTCATCTGTGCGTCTCTTTTTCAGTCCTATTGCTTTTGGTCTGGTAAATAAGTTTATTAGTAAGCCTTTGAATTAAGATGTTGCAATCGCAGCCCAAAAAATATCCACCCATTCATGCATGTTCTTCTGCTTATACAATTTAGAGTTACAGCAGGGCTGGACCCTGTCCTGGCTGTCATAGGGTGCACACACTGGACACGTTGCCAGTCTGCCACAGTGCTAACACAGAGAGACAGACAACCATTTATACTCACATTCACACCAATAGCCAATTTAGAATCACTACTTAACCTAACAAGCTTGTCTTTGGACTGTGGCAGAAGGCTGGAGTACCTGAAGGAAATCCGCACAGGCACATGTAAAACCTTGCTGTGAGGCGACAGTGCTAACCACCTACGGCTGCGTCCATGCCAAAAAAAAAGAGAGAAAAAAACAAATTATAAATTATTCCATCACTGAAGTAATACAATTATATAATAATAGAATGAATAGCTCGAGTACATCAGAGAGACTTGCAATTATTTTTCATATGTCTATGCTACAAGGGTTTGCGGGAAAATAGTTATTGTAACATATCACTAGATTATTTGGGCACTATAAAAACACAATTATCTTTTACCATGCAATCTGGATAATTAACACTATTACCCTGCTTTCATTATTTGCTCTTGCTTACATTGTTTCTTTCTTTAGAATGGCAGAGTTGACAGAAGTGCTAATGTAACATTTAGGGATTCTACAGGCACGAGTCTGGCAATCGTCCTCCTTTGATTTGTGCAGAAGCTGTGATGCATGTGCAATGCCACTGGCTGAGTTTAAAAAGAAGTGGTTCTAGTTGATGAGACTGAGAAATTGATAGGACTTAGCCCACTTAGATGGTGAGCCCAGGGAGCATAATGAACACATACAAAGCTGTGGGAAAGTCACACAACTTGGAGAAAGAACTTTGATTGCCCTGTAAGTCATGATTTCAGACGTGACCTCTGTTTAAGTGTGAGGGCCCTGCTTTACTGTGCGTGCGTGCGTGTGTGCGTATGTGTACGTGTCACCTGTGGTTGAGAGGTTGAGAGAAAGGAGCAGGGTTGGTATTTGCAAACTGAGACCCACACATTGTGATGTCCCACTGTGCAGGTAAAAGGGCCAGTTGTATTCAGAGCCAAAAATGTTACGCATAATGTGATTATGGTTTCAGCAGAGACCGAATTGGAAACACATTTCAAGCCATTATTAGGTTCTCTACTCAAAATGCTAAGCCAGAATTGTTTTTTCATGGCATAACGTGTTTATTGTCTTTTTTTCTTCTCAATATTTCCATGCTCCCAAGAAGCTCTTGTGGGAGCAGCAGGTGCTTCTTGATCCCAGCACTGCTACTCTGTTCCTCTCTGTGCTGCTTGTCAGAATGACACCTACCTCTGCACCTAGGTCTCGCTACTGCGGTCTGTTTACCTGACAGAGAATTAATAAAGCTTCTTTACTGTACCTTCCTCCTGTTCCCAAAGTCTGTGGTTTAGTCCAGTGTGCTTCAATTATCCCTCATGCTTTTCACTCAATATACATAAAGTTGAGCAAATAAAATGGCTCAGAGAGTCTAATTTGTACACTTACAATTCAGGCAAATGAATTAGTAACATAAAGTGTACTGTGGAACACTGATTGAAACTTGTACTTGCCAAAGGGGGGGGGAGGAGAGAGATTATACTAGTAAGCAATTGAATGTTCACTAAATCCCTGCCCTGAGGAGGTATTGTCCAATCATGGCTTAACCAATGTAAGCAGAGCAAGCCTGTCAAGCTTTGTAATTCTGCTCGTGCAAGAGTGATGTAAAGTGTGATACTTAGAGCATAGTGTCTGAACATAGTGAACTAGTCTGAAACTTTCAGCATGTGCAACTAAGAATAATGTAAATGTATAATGAACTCGCAATCTTGTTGCCTTTGAAATGGTTGTTTTGAAGATGGAGACCAGGCCTTAGACCACGTGCAGTCAGCCGCCATCTTCAAAGTGTGATTGCCCTCTGCCTTGGCCGGGGCCTGCTGTGCTTCTCCCCTGTTTGTCCTACTATGTTGTCTTGTGGGTTCCTGATAGGTGGAATTAATTAGTGCAAGTGGGAGCACCTAGCCAGTCTCTTTGGAGCATTTAAGACCTAGCTGTTTCAGTCTCTTGTTCTCTCCATTCACCCAGCACCATGTTTTTAGTTTGGCTGGCTTTGGCCATTTTATTTTAGGGTTTCCACTGCACGTAACCACACACGTAACATTGAAATAATCATCCAATTCCTGACACACTGAAAACACTGACTGACACACCTCATAAAGTTAGGTTAATAAACTGGTAAATTTTAGAGCTCTGCCTCCTATTATTTATCATGGCTCATGAGGTGGGCCGTGACACAAGTGACTTTGGTACCTCAAGACGGTAATAAAACAGTCAGTTTGAAATCAATCTGCTATCAGTTTGCAATTAAATGGGGTCAAGTTGGCAATTACATGTAAACTGTTTGTGATAATACGGCAATTAACTGTGATAAATCAGTGGCAACCTCAAACCTGTTGCCATCTGTTGCTGTCTACATATGCACTAATTCTCATTAAACAGAAATTCACGTTTACTACTTAAATTCAGAAATTCCTCCACAAATAGTGATGTAATTGCTGCAGGATGGTGATTTAAACAACAGAATGGCATAGGCCCTTAACAACTGTGCTTTTATATAGACTTATAGTAAGAATAAAACCAGCTGCGTCAAGTCCTCTATTGCACACTGGATGTGTTGTGGATGAGTTACGCTCACTGGCACAGACTGGCACATATTGTTTGAAATCTGTCAGTGTTTATAAATTAGACAGCAATAGCAAACACCAGTTTGTCTGAAAATAATGGCAGTCAGTCTGCAAGTGGTTGGAGACAGGTTGCCTCCCACCAGACAACCTGTGCAATCACCAAAATGGTGGCTGAGAGGCTGAGGGTGCAACTACTTGCAGTTGGGCGTTGAATGCAATAAATAAATAAAAAACAATGAAATCACTGGGCAACCACAGATTTTTTTTTTCTAGTCACAAAGAGATTGTCATCCTATTTTTCCTCCAATGTGACTGAGTCCATACAATAAAACAGTCATCACTTCCAAAGCCAAGAAACACACAAAGAACTAATTACATTTGTTTGCAAAATTAGAATGTGCTATGAGAAGGCCCATTCAAGACTAGCACATCCACACATTTACCAGCTGGACATTTAGCTTTTCAGCTAGGAACTTAATTGGTAAGTCAGGCTGATAAAATCTGCCAACTCCTGTTGTGATTTTCAGCTGGTAGTTGCAGGCTAGAAAAGTAAAGCATTCTTTTCTGTGCCTCTGTTTGAATCCAGCCCCATTGTTCCAAATAAAGGCTGCTCCAAACCAAGCAGTAAGTTTGATGGCCAGTTGTTATGGAAAAAAGTTTTTTGATGACTCTGTCAAACTTCCATCTGAGGACATCAAATCTGCATCCACACCGAGAGTGGCTGCTTTGGAACTCAGATGTGTCTGTGGCCAGTTGCCAGAATATGTACCAGTCAACATCTGGGCTTATCATGAACTTCTCATAAGCGCTGCTCTTTCATAAATACAGCAAAGCAGCATTTCTGCTTCAGAAATGGGAAACAGGAGATCGGGAATGAGCCAGGTTCGTAAGTTACTTAACCACAGTGACATCCCTCCACTGATGGCAAGTTTTATTTCATTATTTTTGACTTGATTAAAGGAAGCATGGAACATTTTATCTGTGGGTTTTGTTCCTCTGACTGCTGTCAACCACATCCATTTCCTCTCAAGATGTGACAATCAATATTTAATTGTCCCTTTCTTTTGTGTTAGATGTCTAAAGTTCACCTTACCTCAAGTATGTGGCAAGGACTTTTGTCTGGTCATCAGTTCCTCTCCCTCTAGAGTGAAGTCCTAAAATATTTAGCAAGAACAGTCAGTCATTACGATGCAAACCCTATTCATCAAGGCATCTAGTTTCGAGTGGACACTGGACATGCTAAGTAAAACTCTTCCTAAAACCTGAAGTTAAACATCAACAAGTAAAAATATGTATGCTCCTTATAGCTTTCCATCCTCACTGGATGTTGCATTCTGCACAGGTAGTGCACTTTTTTCTTTTTTCAAGGTGTATGTGTTGTTTACGCCAGTTGACCAAAGCAATGACATCTAACTGGAAAAAGTAATCCAAGGTACAATCTTGTGATTAATAAAGCACATATTGTAGCTGAAGGGGAATCAGGGGTAAAGTGAGGCTAGAAGGAGACAGCTTTCATTTAAGTGTTCACACATTTTGGAAAACGTATTGGCTTACAACCTAAGAAAGGGAAGTATGGTCGAATCTCTGCAGATTTTAGTGGCTCTGAGACCAAATCATTTTCTCCCTCAACCTGGCAGCATTATGTTGTTTTGTCTTTCATATCCACTTTACACATGCCCTCTCCTCTGTACACACTGACATCATTTCAGAATGATTTTTGCAGATAAACAGTTACCTGCGAATTACATTAAAGATCACTCACTGTACATAAAAGGAATCAAGTATAGATGTGACCTAAATGTTAGGTGTTGCCTCAGGAATTTCTCAAATCTTATAAATGAAGAAACCTCTGTTTTCGTGAGCTGATAAGCAGCAGCTGCATTATGTGGCAGAAAAAAAAAAATCCTCCTGGGAGACTGTCGTCTGAGCTGTGGCAAAGCTCTACTGGAAATCCCTGCTATGCTGATGAGGGTTTAAAAAGGAATAGCTCATATAATGGGGTGATCCTGGGTGACTTATCCATATCCCTCACTCATCTTCTTTTATTGCTGTTCACTTTGTCCCCTGTGGCCGATCCACACACGGTGGATGAGCAATGCTGGAGAAATCCTCGGTGTATTGCCTGTTAATTTGATCTGTTCAGGTTAGGGCTCATCTGAACAGACAGTTATCAACAATGCATTTTTAAAGATTTTGAGCACAATTTTTGTAACAGCCAAAACAGTGGTGAATCAAGATTTTTGCTAATGGAGATTTTAAAAACCAATTAAAGGTATCGTTATTTAATTTATCTATTCATGGTTAAACTGGCAGGCCCATAAGGACTATTTGATAACACACAGTAAATCACAGTACTGTACAGTTCTGCAAAATGATCTGGGAATAGATATGAAAAGACATCTTGCGTCACCTGCTTGTCAACAGGCAACATAGCATTTAGCAAAACGTTCTTCGATTATGGTATTTTATTAGTTACTAAACATCCCAGTTGTCCTGGTAGCGAAATGGATACAATGTTAGTCATGCAACCGAGATAGCTCTCATCTTATTTCTTGTCTACACTATCCCACTTGTCAGGAGGAAAAAAAGGAAAAACAAAAAGGCCCTGCACTTTATTTGCACATCGCTCCCATAAATTGTAGAGACTGTATCGTGCTTTCTAACACAGGATTCAAGATTCAAGAGCATTTCTCACCACAAAGTTGAACAGTGAAATTCTAGATATAGATCCTTTGTGCTACTGAACAGACAAAACAAAAAAGAAATGTTGAAATGAAGAAATAATTTAGTCAATTTAAAAAAAAAAAGAAGAAGTTTTTTTTTATAATGCTGAAGTGTGGAAGATAAGTTCAATGATCTCACAGCCTGAGGAAAGAAAGCACTCCACAGTCTGCTGGTATGGCAGCAGATACTTTTATATTACTTGCCAGATGGCAGCTGGGTGAACAAACTGTGGCTGGAGTGAATATTGTCTTTTAGAATACTTTGGACTCCTCGCCACACTGATATAATCGATTCTTAGTATAATGGATGCCAGTAATGTTCTGGATGCTTTTCATCACTTGCTGCACTCTGACGAGCAGGATGATTTATATTGCTGCTTTGTAGAAGTTGTAACAAAAATTTAGTCCTCTAAAAACTGTTGTTTCTAAACTTTCTATATTTGGGGGGCTACGACGGCTTCTCTGTGATATTGATGTCAATTGCTCCACCTGAGCTACACTGGTGTAAAAAGGGATGTGTGTCTCTCTCTTGCTTTTTTTTGGAATAAACAATAATTTCATTAGTTTTGCTGATTTTGAGCAGTAGGTTGTTCTCTGTGCACCACAGTGCAAGATGGCGGATTTCCTCCTGATTATTGTTTGTATGATTCCAATTTCAATTTACAAAATAAAGTGTAAGCCAAGTCATTAAAATCCAATTTCTAGTAACAGCTTTTCCATTGTACAGGTAACACACTGAGACATTGTCTCAATTTCTGCTGTGAAACTGTGCTGGGGCTTTGCAGATTACAGTTTGTGTCCTCTGACTTATTTCTGGGATCCCGATATAATATTTTGCTAGTCAGATCTCCACAGATAAAATATTAATTTCACTGATAGCAAAGAATTCTAGATGACAGACACATAGATGCAGTTAATGTTCTGAGCCTCATTGTTGTGTTTGTATAATTAGACTTTTGCAGGCCTTTATCGGAATAAGATGGTGTTTCTTTGCATCTCATTATATGCTGTAGTTTCATGAATTAATCATTTTTTGCAAAATATCTGCCAGATCCAATTACATTGTTCCTTGCATGAGCAATATTCAATTTGTCACCATGGGATATCTCTTACTAAACTTTTAAATTAGGCACATGATCTTTAATGATGATTCAGCAACTAAATACAGGGTAACTGCAATACCTCCGTGATATTAATCAGAATTGTCAGGTCATATGCTACACTGAATCGTTCAAAGACAGAAAAGACATGATGAGGGACACGAGGTGTTACGCAGCAGAATGCTTCACTAACAGTTTTGTGACTTCTGAGAAGTACATAGAACCAGATTTAGCCTGACTCCTGACCACTCTAATATGGTTGTTAGCAATGTTTGAGTTATATTTTTCATTTCTAGTAATAATTTTTTACATTACAGGACAAAACTGAATTTTACAGCCGCATTTGCAAGTTGCACTCTTGCGGTTCTGTTCCAGTAAATGGCTACCACCAATACATCATACAGTTTGGTTTAATTTGAAAATGCTGACCTCAGCACACATGGATATCAAATAGCAATGAATTTTGCACTGCATTTTAACAGGAGCAGGGTGAGATATTTGACTCTTATTGATTATTTAAAGCAAGCTGCAGCTGTTGTGCAATGTTGCTAATACATGCAGCAGGAAAAAGTTCCAAGTTGTGTTGTTTAACCCTAACCCTACGAGAGGTTATCTAATGTAACGCAGGGTTTTGGTTCAGTATTTGTTTTGGTCACGAGTGGCTCTATCAGACAGACATGCACTTAAATGGATAACATGTCTGTGTTGCTCACATCAGGTTTGCCATCTTAAAATAAAATGTTTTACGTGCAGCACTATATTCTTAGTAATATATGTATTATCAGCTAAGGTTTTATCAGAATGGACAAATGAGATAAGATAATGAATGCCCCCAATTATAATTCTGTTGAGAGGACAGACCTCATCCTTAGCAAATAGCAAAAATAAGCTGAAGCAAACTTGAACAATAAACAAAATGACTAAAATAGTTGAAGTTCCTATTTGGGGGGAGGGGGGGGGTTACATCAGACCAATAGATTCTGTTGCTTAACAACCTCTCTACAACCTTGAATATATTCACTGGGGCTTGTACAAGAAACAATGTTATCTTTAGCCCTGCATAAAATGCAAACATTATGTCCTGAGGAAGATGTCCCTTTGAGAAAAAAATTTAAATGTAACCCCAAACTAGCTCGTTTAATTAATTCATCTTAACTGTGGCCTGTAAAAAATATCAAATGACTTTGCTCAGTTTCTGCTCCAGTGTGTGCACATTTGCAAGCTTGAGTTTCTGTGTGTGTATGCCAGGGCATGCAAATGCTGGCATGCATGTCCCACAGTTTGTTTTGTTGGCTTATAAAAAAAAAAACAAAAAGAAAAAAAAAAAAAGGCCTTTAGTTATAAGAGGATCTTTTCTCACAGGGAAGATGACGATCCATGTCTCGATGAGAGATGTTTGTGTGGAAATAAATCACTAAAGGTCAAAACCTCCTCCAGTCTGGAACCACAATTAGAGCCAGTCCTGAACTCATGGGTCTCTTGAGTGTGGGGGCACTGCGTCTCTGACCCCCACCCCCCTGTTTCCCACCAGGATATTGTCAGAAACCCAAGCAGAGAGAATCTGAGTGGGAGGCCTGTTCAACAGGAAGCTCTCACACTGTTTACCATTTTTCATACTGCACAGCGGTTGACTGGGTGTGATGCTGACATATGCAGAGGGATTCTCTTCTGCTGTTGGAGCTTTGCTGACAAAACCTGTATATGAGTCGCGGATTGCCTAATAGTTACTTTTTGGAGTTGAGCTCGTGCACCGCTGTTATTAGATGTGAAATCTTTTCAATATTTAAAACCCTCTACAGCAGACCAGGATCTGGCTGACAAATATGTTTGTGATGAATAATTTAAAGGGAACAATTTACAAAGACTAGCCACACCAGAGGTTATGAGTCGCTCTCTTTGTTTTCCTCTGCGGCATCCCGGTGATATGAGAACAAGAATGAGACAGCGGCTTTGCATGAATGCTCCGTGTGCACATGTTTTCAGATCTATGCTTACGTGCAAGATGAATGTACTGCATCACACTATGTGGCATAAAAGGCCTAAAGGTATTTGTTAGTTTGCTGTGAAGGCAATTTCATAATGTCCCTGTATTACGCAACAGTTTTTGTGGGTTTCTTTATTTTTTTTCCCCTCAATACATATATTCATGAAAGCTGAAAGCAGGATGGGGCTTTGTTATCAAGATACCCAATGTTTCATTTTCACTTTTTGTATTTTTTATGAAGTGAAATGATAAGGCTGCTTCAAATTGTTGTTTATGGTACAGTGATGATGCAGCAAAAACATTTTCAAGGTGAAATGCATATTACAAACTGGTGTTTATCACAGCGGGGGGGGGAGCCTCCCCAGATAGACACTGCAAACCTGTAAAATCTATATTTGTCCCATTACAAGCCAAGATATCTGGCTTGTAAAAGTATACTATAAAATGAACCTCAGTGATGGAAGGAGTCATAGGCCAGTCAATTTATAAGGAGAGAGACAGAGACAAGTGAGAGAAAGAGGGAGACAGGGTGAGAAAAGAGACAGATTGTCTTCTCTCTTTTATATCATTGATTTATTCACTGTAGAAATGGGGGCAAAACAGTATTTTGTCACAGTGATTAAAACTCAATAGAAAGATCGAGCCGCTTCTTCTTTGTCTTCCTCGATTCATTTTGCTTCACATTTAAAGAGTAATTGATCATTGATAATCAATATCCAGCACCAAAGACCAATCGTCCAATCAGAGACGGCAAGTCTCCCAAAGCTCACGGATCTGCAGACCCCAATTATGGGCTTATCAGAAGGAGGATAGCTTGTGATTTATTGGATCTTGAAGATGGTAATAATGATTACATAATGAATATTCAGTGGTGACTACTTCTCATGCTCACTTTGACAAAAGCCTGTGTCGCATGCAATCCGTGTAGTAAAGAAAGGTAGTATTTAAATACAATAATAGGGAAGAAAGAGGAAAACACAGAAAAAAGTAAATAAAAGAGGTTTTTTATGTAAATTAATTAAGCAGCATTTCATGTCTTGAATAGCCTGGGCATACATTTCACCATCTGTTAGGTGAGGTGAGCCATGCTGCAGTGAAAATGCACGCTAATGCAAAATGCAAACTTCTGACACTGGTCACACTCCAGGCATTTGCAATTAAAAAGTTGTTTATCACAGCTCCCAGTTATTGTATTGAAAAGCATAGCAATGAGCTCCAGCACTTTAATCAAACTTAGACAGTGCTAAGAATTAAACCATGCGGGTGAAAGATGATGGCCACTGCTGGTTTTTACTATTAGCTTTACGACACCCACTGAGCTTGACTGAATAATTATAAGGATTATTAATTATTATGAAATTGTTCATTCCAACTCAGCTATATGAGAGAGATTTTACCAAAGCTGTTATTCTCTTGCTCATTAAAATATGTTTGTAATCAGTTGATAAACATGAATGGAAGATAGTCAGAGCTAAGATACAATGGCCTGTTTTAAGACCATTTGCAAAGAAATATTATGGTCAGGGTCAGCAAAAATACCCAGATATTCTGTGGCAATTAAAGGATTCTCAGTTGGTGCTTAGGGGCCCAAAATATGCCAAGAAAATATTTCCCACACCATTACATTATAACCACCATCCTGGACTGCTACAAAGCAGGATGGATCCATGCTTTCATGTTGTTTATGCCAAATTGTGACCTTGCCATCCAAGTGTCACAGCAAAAATTGGGACTCATAAGACCAACATTTTTCCAATCTTCTATCGTCCAATTTTGGTGAGCTTGTGTGAACTGTAGCCTCAGTTTCCAGTTCTTAGCTGACAGGAGTGGCACCCGGGGTGGCCTACTGCTGCTGCAAGTTTAGACATGTTGTGCATTCAGGGACGCTCGTCTGCATACCTTGTGTGTAGTGTATTTTTGCCCAGAGAACTGCTGCTCACTGGATAGTCTCTCTTTTTATGACCGTTTTCTGTAAACCCTGGTGATGGTTGTGTGGGAAAATCCTAGTAGATCAGCAGTTTCTTAAATAGTCAGACCAGCCTGTCTGACAGCAACAATAATGCCAGATTCAAAGTCAATTAAATTACCTTTCGCCCCATTCTGATGCACCGTTTGAACTTCAGCAGGTCATCTACAGTATTTAACAGATTTGTCAGCCCATGTGTAAAAAAAGAAAAGAAAATGCACATATTTTAGCAATTTGTCAACAACTTCTTTAATATATATATATATATATATATATATATATATATATATATATATATATATATATATATATATATATATATATTTTTTTTTTTTTCCATCAAATAACAAGCTGAATTCACGTTTTTGGACCCAAGTGTAATGTGCATTTTGAGGACTGAGTGATTTCATTTTGTTGATGTCCCTCCATTTGATGAGCTCTATTTTTAGCATTGTCGATGTCACCTCACTTTGTCATGACACTCAGCAGGGTTTCCGCTCAGCCAATATTCTTCATTACTTCTCTTCTCCCCTGCTGTGTATATTCTCCAGACTCTCTTTTTATGGTTTGTCCTGTATACTTCCCTGTCTTCAGCTAAATCCTTTGCAGCATTATCTGTTGAGTTTTAATTTCAAATTAAATAGCAGTTCCATACTTTATAAATGTTACACTTTAGGAGATGGAGGAGGAGATGGGGGGGGGGTTCCTATCCAGTTTCTTAACTGCTTATCAAATTCAGAGGTAAAAAGGAAATCTTGAAAAAATATATCATTGTCTGTGGTGCATATGATCATATTTCATGTTGTTAAACATGTTAAAAATTGCTATCCTATTGCAAGACAAAAAATGGATTGTAATCTTCTATGTCACTATAAATGTTGTGTAAGTAGGCTTGTTACATTAGTAGCTGATAGCAGCCTATAATTTAGCTCACATCTGTATTTGTTGACTTCCCGGTGGTTGCATCGTGCGCGTGTGTGTGTGAAGCAACAGGATATAGATTTACATAACAACAGAAGCATATCCAAAAAATTATGCTGCTTTGCTTCACATCAAGTAGCATATGTTACAGATGCATAAACATCAGGATAGGTCTGCCTTTTTTTTTCAAGCTGTCAGATGAAAATGTCAGAACTACAATGAAATGCAATACAAAAGGTTAGTCGCAGAGCACACTTAACCACACACGAACACAATGAACACATATGTGCGCGCGCACACGCATGCATGCACACACACACACAAACCCTTCCTTGATATATTTAATTCATGCTGACTGAACAAATTGTTCAAATGATTCTGCTGTTTATTTATGTGTCCTTTAAAAGAAAAAGAACAAAACTGGATGTTCCACAGTTTTAGACAGATAATATTGCCAGCTATGGTTGTCTGCCATACACCTAGCTGCAAGTTTCTGTCTTCTCACGAGCGTTTGCCATTGACTCATTTTACATCAGTCCTACAGTACTAAAACAAGACCGCAGCAGCAGAAGCTGCTTAGTTGCTTCTAAAAACAGATTTAAAAGCAAAACATAAAGCTCTGAACCCTGAGCATTAGTGCACCATTTACAGATGTCGGAACATCTATAAGCAGAGCCGCTGTAAAACCCAAAAGCTGAGAGAACTTCAGAATGGACAAGCTTCTTCTCAGAGGCCACTCACGGTGTTTCTCATTTAATGAGTTTAGGCCATGCGGTAACGAGTTAACTACTCTGATGAGGCGATTGTATCCCTCCTACACTTCACTCGAGGACAGTCCCCACTTTCTAATTGGTAAGAGAGCTTATGACAAGGGAAGGGACATCTCCCTCTATTTCTCTCCTTTCCCCCTCTGTCCCTTACTACTTACCCAGTTCCCAGTCATTTAACTAATCTTGTTTTATCCCCTTGTCGACAGGCGCGGGACTCAGGCAGTAAAATGGAGTGCAGTAGAGATAACTTGCATGGCAGGGCCACAGTAATTTAATGGGAACAGATGTTTTCCCTGCCAGACTGACAGCAGATCCTTCTCCGGCTCCCTGAAGGGAGGAGCAGACACATTACAGATGGTTGTTGTGCTGCTGGTCATCATTACTAAGGCCCAGTTTCAGACTGGGCTTCAGTTTGGTTGAAGATACGAAAGCAGTGATGGACAAAAGAGCCCTAGGATAAAATGACTGGATTAACTCTTAAAGTAGAATCCATTGTGCAAAAGCATGGCAGTGAGAAGAAGCAGAAAAAGGTGTCTAAATACAGTGTGTGAGGGTTTTTGTATGTGTGTGTGTGTGTGTGCGTGTGTGTGTGTGTGTGTGTCCTTGTGTCCATGAAGTCATTTTTCTGTGTTTGTTCTATACAGTATGTGTGGGCATTCATTTATTTGTGTATGAGAGTACATGTGGGCATCTGAGACACAGTCTTTACAATGCTGTCACTAGAGATATCTGTGAGGCAGCAGACCCTGATCAGCTCAGGCACTGTACAACAAACAGTGGCAACAACACACGGCATTAACACTCCCAGAGAGACAAAAATGTGCCTGAAATGTATTCCTCTGCATTTTCTCTCTCTATTCGCATTCGGAAAGATGAATCCCTCTCTCTAACCTGCTCAAATTGAATTCTTTTCTCTTGTGCAGTGGGAAAGGAGAAGGCATTTCATCCAGTCATAGTTTTTGTATCATGCTTGTAATTTGACTTGTCAGCTGTGCTCTCTAGGTCAGGCTTCTTTTTTTCTTTAATCAAAGTTTCTAATAATATTTTAAAGCCTTTTATTCAGCACTGAAAGGCTTGAGTGGCAGGATCTGTGTGCACTATGAGAAAAGGCTTAAACTTATACTAAACACTGATGGGATTAAAAACAGTTATAAAGTTAGTTATTTGATAAACATAACACAAGCGGAATGGCACTGTAAAGCTACCAGCCATTAAAAAACTGCAACATTTACTGTAAACCTCATTGCCCTGGCAGAGCCTGATAGGAGTTCCAAATCAAACATCCACTCAATATTGGAGCTTTTCGTTTTGATCATCCTGTCAGTTCATGCCGCACCGATAGTTTTCAGTGATTGCACATCCTAACAGTTCCTCTGAAAGGTAATACATTCAGGTAAACAAGGATTTTGGCAATCACTCGCTGTGCTTCTGTCCAAAACTCCTCAGCAGAAATTTATTTTATGATACAATCTAACCACACTGTACAAACTAAGCCTCTTTTCCCCCTTTTGAATGGACTATTAAAGCTGTATTTATATCTTTATATCTCACATGTGTGGATGTTTCTTCATTTCTTGTATTTCTACAGTTTCCTTGTTAGCAGGTTTCAGTAGGTTCTTAAGTTCAAAGAAAGGTCTAAAAGTGCTCTTCTGTCTTTGTGCGTGGTATTACTATGGCTCATTACAGTATTTGTCAGAGAAGGCACACGCACAGTCTTGCTGGTCTTACATGATTCCATGATGTTATTTATTCATCACACTACATTACAGATTATGTACAGACAGTAAATTTTGTATATCAGGGTGTGCACAGACAAAGGTAGGAATCTTTTGATAGAACAATGAAGGCACTGGATCTGAAAGAAGTGCACCATGGGACTCCGAGAAACTTTTACCATTAACTGACACATCCAGTGTCAAAAAGCCCCACCATACTGACTGTACAGTATGTTTAAGCTCCCCAATAGGTGAAAATGCAATTTATGTGCATATTAAATGCAAGATCACTCCTGGTTTCAGAAAAGAAAAGCTGTCATATTCGTAAGAGGATGTGCCAATTGGAAAGGTCACAAATGTCTATAGAGAACAAATGAGGCCGGTAATCGTTTTTCCTGCCAGCCTTCTACAGGCACATAAAAGACCAGGTGCTTGTCTGAATCTTGATGATCCCCTCTAAGTGAAATCATTGACGCACATCCAGCTCAATTAAGCAGCTACTATGGTGAGCAAGGAATGATTACATTCTGTAGTAGAAAAATTCACACTGTGCAATGAGCATCATGAGGATAAGTTAAATTACTGGATATGATTGGCTGTAATGTAACAAATGACTCTGCAAGGAATTGTTGCGTTTTAAGAACACCTTAAATCCTGCCTCAAAACAACTTATTCACCCATGAGGTCCGGGAGCCAAAGCATGTCTGACAGTAACTATACCTCAGTGAGAACTCAGGAGCTATTAAAACAGTGTGTACTGTTACACCTCAAGGTCGTGTGTGGCAGTGGGTGAGGAGGATTACAGGGCTAATGGACACTGCTCGAGTTTAATGAAGAGCCCTGATGAGGAAACAGATTGGTCCCTATCAACTGTTCAGCCGCTGCCATTTCCATTTTCATGGGTGCTCAGATGCTTCACAGGGGGAATGTCACAGCTGATTGCTGATCCCTGTGGACTAAATCTGCTTTTAACATATAGTATGTGTATGTATGTGTTTGCTTTTTGCAGTGGGTCAAGCAAGACTAATCCATCTTGAATACATTGGTGAGTTCATCCTGAATTGTCTCACTGAGTTCTTTGATCCTGAGCTAGCATTTACGGCTCCATCATGTCTGGAATTTGTGGAACATTCAGAAACACAATATACTGTAAATGGGTTTCAGGCTCTGAGTCGGGCAGCCTTACACACGTATGAGGCTTATATGAAGACTAATCAAAAAACTGTTAGAACTTCCAGGCTGTGGGAAAAAAAAAAATCTTCTGATGCAGCTTTTTTGCACTCTGCAGAGCAGCTGGGAACGTGAATTGGATTGTGGTTGAGTCCATGATACTTAATCATTTTCTTATCAGTGGTTGCTGTCAGCGCCCAGCTAAGGAATGACCCCAAAAGAAAAAGGAGAAATGAAGGACGCAGGGTGCCTTATGTTAGCCTGTCTTCTTCTTTGAGCTCAGCAGCACACCTGCCTATTGACACTGGTGCTTTATTCCACCTGAAATCCCCTCCTGATATCCACTCTGTGAAGGTTAATGGGGGATAAAGCATTTTGTCATAAAGCTCACAGCAGCACCTTTTCTCTTGCTCTGGCATTAGACCCAACAGGCAGGACAGAAAGAAAAATTTATATCACTGCCAGCGGTCACTAGTGAACAACTTGTCACGATGGCCTATTTCAGAACAATATACCCTCTAGTGCCAAGCAGCAGATGTTTCAAGTGCAAGGACACAGCTTAAGACGTGCAGCATGCATTTGCCATTGACTGCAAGCAGTATTTCTCTGTGTTAAGCATGAATGAATGAAATCAGCACACTATAACTAAGCAAACAAACAAACAAATAAATAGAAACTGCCATATTAAATGCTAAAAGTCATGATATGAAGAAATTGGTTCCTCACATGGGGTGAAATGAAGTGATGAAGGTCAGGCTGAGGTGCTTTTTAGGACAGAAGTCTATCTGACATGCAGGTGGAAAACATTTTCCTCCCTAAATGTCTCCTGAGCCTTGAGGAAGTGAATGTACATACAGCATAATGCCTCATTGTCCACTGGCAAAATGACCTTCACTAAAAGTCTCGGTGCTGTTTACTGTGACACTGCAAACTTTTAGCATTGGAAAAGAAAAAAAAACCAGAGGACAAACCAAAGCAAAAGCCATCAAATACTGACACACCAAAGATTCTTCATTGGTTTAAACATAATTAGAACAGAATGAGTGCTGCTGCACTCATCAGGACAAATAAACTATTATAAAGTAGGTGTATTTAAGTGATCATTCTTCCCTAAAAAAAAAAAAAAAAAAACTGGCTTAAGTGTTTCATCTGTGGTAACTAACCTCAGCTGGGTGCACAATCCTCGTGATTCACACACAACTCAGTTTGGTTAATGAGCACCAAGCATGACAGCTGGATCTCTTTCTTTTATTTTCTGTGGAGTGAACCAAGAATATTTTATCGTGTGATTAAGTAAATCTGAGTGATTGTGTCATTGTTGCACGCACACACACACACACACACACACACACACACACACACACACACAAGTCTTAATGAATCACTAAGCGTTGCTCAGCATCAGCAGTCGCTGATGCAGAATTTATAGAGCAACACTGCCCCCAGCTGAATGTGTTATGTGCAACTGGTGTTCAACACATTTCAAAAGGACAATTGGTGCTAAAAACACACAAACACATTAAAATGTGTTTAAGATGATGATGCATAAACAGCAATGTTTTCCATATTTGCAACTTTTGAAGTGCCAAGATCATTCCAGTACACAGTTGCAATTTGTTCTCAGTTCTGAAACTACATTAAATTTGCAAATTCTTCAGAAACAAGTGAAAGTCATCTGAATTACATACCAATTGAATCCATTTCTATCATATTGTGAAGTCATATTCCTACATTTGATGTCAGATAAGGTTGTCAAATATGTAACATAAAATACATAGAAGTAATAAAATGGTTTATTAGTATACATATTTTTTTGTCATCTGTGTTCATAGTTGCAATACACTGTTATGGACTTGACTTTACGGCATATTACATTTTGAATGTATAACTACATTTTTTAAATTTAATAAAGGGTTGAGTGTTTGTTTTTTACTGCACCCATTGTCCTACACAAAAATTGGATATTAGATTGTATATATTTCTGCAGGGATCCACCAATAACACTGTTAATATTCTCAATTTCAAGCAAATGTGTCTGTGGCTGTTTCCACTTTGGTGACATGTATGGTTTGATGTGCGATGGAGTGTAAAGGCAGTCTGAAATAAAATAACTGAAATACATAAAACTCAAATTACGCTTAAATAGAGAAAACACAAACTAATTTTCTGAAGACACTGCTGATTTTATAACAGGTCTGTCACATAGCTTTCCTCAAACTCGTGAGTCAGTCTAAGGTGCTATTGCCAGGCCTCAGTTGAATCATAACAAATCGTATTAACGCATCAAATAGCTTTAAATAGATAATCCTCAACACAGAGACATTATATTATCATTTATAATTCATCCCAAATTTTTAATGCATTCATTGACAGCAGTCGTTTTCTCTGACTTAAGACTTTTATTCCATTAACTTATATAGCTTCCACAAGAGGTCAGCAAAACTGCCCATTTATATCAAATGATTATGTTTACACGTTACTGTATGGTGCCACAGAGGATCATCCTCTGCTGCATAAGAGGCACATTTGTTCATTTTATTTTCTGTCATAGTCAGTTCGTATAATATTCAACTGCCTCAGCATACTTTCAAATCCATCTTCAAGTCTCCGGGTCCTGGAGACACTTTTACACATATGCCCTTCAAGTTTTTACCTTGGAGCTCATGCGTCATGATGAGTCACATGCAAATACCACTTCCTGTGCAGCAATTAATGTTAAAAAAAAATGTGACTATCCCTACATCCCTACATTATCTGAGCAGCATCTGGCCGAGGACATATACATTGGGGATGATTCATTCTCCATTCATTCGTGCACTAACATCTATATGTAAATGTTATGCCCAGTTTGCACGTAATGCATGAATGTTTCATGACTTTATAAACAAAATTGAAATCAAGTGATGAATGACGTGGTTAATATGCGAATAAACGAAAATATATAAACAAGTCTGTTCGTCAAAAGTATAGCTTTGTATGTCCATGCCTGTAGCATTATATAGATTAGATTCATATGTGGAAACACCATGAAGTTAAGAAAGGTCACTGTGGATTCCTGGTGTAAAACCCTCAGAGGAATAGTACAGGAATGTTGGAGCCTGAATCCTTCCTTTGAACAAGCATCGTCCTAAGATGCCAACCGTAAAACGTACAATAGGGAGGAAAAAGTACTAAGGCCGACTGAGCATTTATATGCAAAGGGCTGCCCTTTATCCTCCAGTGATGCAGGAATGTGACGGATGCTGAGCGTCCACCTGATATTGCTCTGCGCCCGGGGGAGGGTCTCCAGTCTCTACGCTGGCTGCCATAACACGGCTCAGCGCATGTAGGCAGGCAGGAGGGGGAAGCACATCCTCAGAGAGGTCTGTTGGAAACATGATCATCAGGGGAACCTAAACGCTTTCTTCGGATCCTGTCAGATGATTCTACAACTGAGTGCATTTTGTGCTTTTCTCCAAAGGACATAAGAAGAGACGGACGTCCGGACGGACCGTGCAGAACGACGCAAACCGATATCAGAAGCACGCGCCGCTACGTTGAGGCGAGGTCATCGCAGTACCGCGGTAAGATACACTGAAAAAGAAAAAAAGGCATGGTTGTTTTCTCTTTGCGTATTTATGAGTAAACACCGACTGTTTTCTCTCGGTTATTTAGCCAACCTTTCCAACCGCTCCCGCGTGTATCACATTATTTGGGTTTAGATCACTCTGCATCATGCAAAAATCAGAAAACGCTTCTGCTACACCGGCTCTCCAGAGAGGGAAAACACATGCGAGTCAAAGGGATTATACATTATATTTCTTCTACGGTGTCATTCCCGAACATTGACAACATGGACTACAGTAAATGTGGGTTAGTGGAGCAATTCCATGCACCATGCTACCACTAGGATGCCCCATATGAGATATATATATATATGTATATTTAAATAATTGCTTTTATGTTTATTGTACAGCGATTTGCAATTTTTGTGCAATTTACTTATTTGACGTATAGCTTATGCTTCAGTTACAATTTCTGGACTTGCATGCTCGCTGCTCTACACAAATATCTCTCTCTCGCTCTCTCTCTCTAGCTATATGTTGCTATGTTGCTATATATATATATATATATATATATATATATATATATATATATATATATATATGAGTACACATGCAGTAGTAGAAAGGCCTGTAAGAAGCTCCATTGCAGTTCTACACAGTTACACCATGTAATGGTGTAACTGTAATGTGTCAGTTAATTTGTTTGAGTATTTTGATAAAAGGACGCTTTGATCTAATTTTGAATTTAAAAATAAAAATTTCAACATTAACAAGCCTGTTTTGCTAATTGTGAGCTAATATGTAAATGTTGGCATAGGAATCAAGATTAAGTGGGTACAGGATGGATAGGATGATGTAAATTCTTAGATATATGTTGCTGATATGTATGATTAAAATGTGTGAATGAGAGAATAGGGTCACTATTATGGCATTAAGGAAATCTGATTTAAATACCATGTGTTATAAATGCCCCTCATTCACTATAACCTAATTCACAATAACTTCACCTCCAGTTCCATCCCTGATTAAATGGCCCAGTAAAAGCTGATGGTAATTTTGGTATTACCTTACATTCCCCATCTGTTGGGTGAGTATCAAGATACTTAGCCCACATCTTTTTCACCTTGGGAATACATGAGCTATAGTTAGACGCGTTAATAAAAAAGTTAATTTGCAGATGATGACTTTTCAATATCCTAAGGTAAGAATGATGCTAATAATGGTAGATTCTGGCCTTTTTAAAACAGGTTTGCATCGCTATAGGTAATGGCTATTGTTAAGTGTTTTACATGGATGAATGAAACACACAGGTGGTTATAAAGTTTAACTTTAGCATAAAGTGCTGAACACTGATATGACAACAGTAGGTGTAGAAAACATGTAATTATTGAGTCAACATTATCTACTTTTCTCTTATTGTTTGCTTAAAGTGACATCCTTTTGAGGAATGATTCTGGGGTTGCCATAGATGCTCTGTCAGATGAAATTTGTAAAACCTAATTTGGGTTTTTACTGGTGTCATGTGGTGTGAGACAGGTGTTGGACAGTGTCGCTGAAGGAAAATAGAAAAACGATAGGGGACATGAGGCTGTGGATTTAAGCAATAGTTAATACATAGCAATATATACATTTTATTTATTATAAAATCCTTTGGGGATTTTGGGGACAAGTCATCTCATTGAAGCCAGGATCTCTTTGACCTGTGCACTAAAAACATATGCTGATTGAAAGGAGATACATATTTCCTCTTGAGTTGTTGTACTTGTGGGCATTGTTCACAGACTGTATATAAAAGATGGTCACAGCAACTTTGCATTACTCACTTTGTGAAGTTTAATTGTTAATCCTTAACCTGAGCATTTTCACTGTTGCCATCTAAGTTATCAAGGGGTAAACCAGACTGAGAAACTGAGTGACACTACATGCTCATATGGTAGCGACTTGGCTATCATACTAAAGCATGCCTTCCTTTATCCTATTTTTTGACTCCATCCACAACTGTAATTTACAAAATAAACATCCTGTTGGATAAATTAAGACTTTTGCAATTGAGGCCAGAAGGTCACCTTGAAAGAATTAACTGAGGTCATAGATTAAGGAAGCTGAGGGACCCTAATCTGGCATTTGTAACCAGTGGAAGCCCCGTTTGAGAATGTTTTCACTGGAAACAGTGTTGTTTTACCGTTTTCATTTTTCAAAAAGTAACGTGTTCCGATGGAAAGGTTTCAAAAACAATCTACGTTTACACAGAAACGCAAGATGTTAAAAACGCTGTAGTTCCCATTGCCAGGCCATAAGTTAGCGGTGTGGATATATAGGAGTTGCAAAAAGTAGCGTTTTCACCTGTTTACGCAGAAACAGAGTGTTTCGAAAACGCTCCACTCTGGAACCCATTTTCAAAAAGTATCGTTTTCACACCGTTCTCATGTAAACAGGAGGCCGAAACGCATCAAAATGTTTCTGTTTTCATTTGAAAACATTCTCGTGTAAATTGCTTAGCATTAGAAACAATGCAGATTTAAGCCACTTTATCCATCTTTTTATATACAGTTTTTTTTTGTTGTTGTACTGGGGAACCTGTGTTTCATGCAGATAGATATTGAAGTCAGACAGGATTTGTGAAAAAGCAACTCTTCTATGTTGATCAAAGATTAATTTAGCCTTAATTAAATTAAGATTTAATTAGTCTTACTTAAGTCTAACCACTTTCATCAGGTGCTTGGGCAGTTGCTTCACTGTTCTCTTACTGAAACTGTCTGACCTCTCTGGGTCCATTCTATGGATTGCATGCATGCACTTAATGAGATGCTTTTTGGAGCAGATGTTTGCAAGAGACCTCATAACCTCATGAAATTGTGTGTAGAGGACTGCACTCTCTTCAGTCACAATTATGATAAAGTGTGTCGAATGACAGTGACTGTCATTCTTATATATGCACCTGGACATAAATCTTAACCCACTGTTATATACACTAAGCTGTGTATTCATTTATTTATTAAGAAGACTGCGACATCACAGACCATTTTTAAAACAAAAAAATCTTGCTTGATTTTATCTTATGATTCACGTCTGTTTTTTGTTTATAGAATTTCAATAATACACAGAGTCTATTTCAAGCTTAGCTGCTTGCCACAGTCGCTCAGTGTTTCATAAGTAAACCATGACTTGTGGTGCGGCTTACTGTGAAAAGAGGAAGCGCTAGCCTTGTCACTCTGTCTGTTAGTGGGGGAAGAAAGCATTTTGTCATTTTAATGAGACACTGCACTTAAACTCAAAGATTGTTTCAGGCAATTCTCATGGTGAAGGAGTCAAAGAATGCACCTGCAAAAGCAAATCTGAAGAGGGCCACATTAGTTAGATGAGGAGTTTGCTGTGTCAAATTGAAGCCAGAAAACCGAATAAAATATTGGACCTAGCAATATGTACCCTCACTCTCTAATTTTATCTTTAAGTACATAATAGCCTAAAGAGGAATTGCTCTTTTTACTTGTTTCACAGTTCTCACACTTTATACCATGTATAGTGGACTAGCTCATTACCCTTGGCTGAGCAGCAGAAGAACGAGTGGTGATGCTGTAATTGCAGTGATTATCATCTCTTGTCCCTAGTTTTACCTATACTGTGCCCCAGAAGTGTCACTTTCAGTGTCCTCAAACTGCAGGCTGGAGATTACTCTGCTCATTCTCTGATATGGGTGCATAAAAATAATATTTCACAGCTATTTCCCTTGGTAGTAGTTGCTCATTTCAAAGCATTGGTGTTTGAGGCTCAGGCAATACTGACATGCTCAGTGAACAAGTCATTAAAGGTTTATGTTTTAGTGTGAGTAGAGAAGTTACAAGAAGTCTCAAACTCATACACACACAGACACACACACACACACACACACACACACACATATATGTGTGTGTGTGTGTGTATATATATATATACACACATATTTATTTATTTTTTGCTGCAAAATCAGCATTTTGCCTTGTAATGCTGGCAGTTTTTCAGTGGGCTGCCTCACACACAAATGAAATCAAATTTGCAAACAGACAGACTGTGTGATCTGTGTGAAATCAAATTTTCCAACCGACAACTAGTAAAATACAACATCAGCTGGCTCCCCACACTAAGCATTATGTATGAAGGTGCCTGCAGACATCTACATTCTCTCTGAAGACCTAGTTTATACGTGAAACCGTGGATTCATCGTTACAGGAAACCACATGGGCGTCGGCTATCAAGGCCATCAATTTTGGATTAATGGCTTAGGAAAATAGCATTTGAGTAGCATGATCATTTGATACTTAGAGTATGTGAAAAACACCCATCACATTTGAGCAGGAATTACAAGTATTTTGATCATGCAAATCACAGTAAAAAAAAAATAATAACAATAAAACAGACTATTTACTTCAAAACTGCTTAGCTACAGTTCTCAGGGTTGCCTGTTGTGGTATGAATTAATGATTGAATCACAGAGTGCTGGGTGATGATGCACTCACATCAAATTTTAATGACTTGCGTGTTTCCTCTTTTAGTCAATGGGCAGAGCGGCACAGGACGTGCTTTTGCCTGGAATAAGCACATGCCCTGAGTACACCTCCCTTTTCTTTGGACTGAATGTGCAAAGCTGAAAGGATCAAAATACTGAGGCTAAATAGATGAAAATGGTTTCCTAAATATCTCCCAAGAGCCCCTTAGCATATGAAATACAGTATGACTAACTTAGCACATTTCATACATTTTTTATACCTATTATAATTTAACTCAGGCTTTTTAACATTCATAATAATATGATTTTATAATATGGCTTTTCATCATTAATATTCATAATGGCGAAAAGCCTAACGTAGTTCTTCAGTGTGTGTTGCTTCAATATAATACCATACCTATTTTATCCATTATTAATATCTTTTTTACAACTGCTTAATAACTAAACTTTTCTTAAACTCGCTGAAACAGTATTGCTGTAGATTGATAGCTGGGACTTCTACCAGAAAGCCCCAAGGAGCTAAGATTCAAGCATGTTAACCAGGCAGGATCAAATCAAATCTACTACCTGGCATAAAGTAGCAAAAACATATTACCTGAAATGTTCTGTCAGTATTATTTTAGCTGTATTGTCACCGAATGGCTCCAGATTCAAAATACTCCTATATGATGGAAATGACAGCCTGCAAAATACAGATTTGAGATTGTTGGAAGACCACATTTAATATCTTGGGTGGGGGGATTAAGTTCATCACAGTGACAAACCTGCCTGCCGAAATACTGTAAACATAAGCAGAAATATAAGTCACTTTATGTCACCGTGAGTGTTGTCATCTTGACCAGCCAGTGATTAATTTGGTATTGTGTCCCCTGTCCCTTAAAAACCAGTAGAGAAAAACTGTAGCCTGTCTCTTGAAGGTCTTCCATCTTTAAAGACATGTAGTTCAAAACCACTAGACATTACTACAGTCTCAGATTTTTTTTAATTTTTTTTTACAGTTCTCAGGTCAAAATCCCAGCAGCTGTAAAGCATTTGGAAAACTTGCTCCTACTTTAAGGGGGTAAAAGAGGTGTTTTCCAGACCTTGTTCATTCTTTTTCTTCACCGCAGCTCAGACTGACTGAGTGGGCTTATCCAGCTGGATAAGGTGACTAATTCACCTCTTCTCCTTGTGCTCTATTAAGCTGTATTACAGTGGCAAGTGTTAACAATATGCCTTTGTGTCTCACACCTGTGGGCAGTAGGATGCTGAGAAAGCAGGAGTGAGTGGGCAAAAGGGCCATGCTTTCTTTCTCTGACTTCAAGACAATAGAATAACATCTCTGTTATGTCTTTGTGGAAACAGTAAAGAAATAATTCCAACACACATTTGTTATTGTGTAGGTGCATCCATAGATTCAAGGCCGTGTGCGGTGACGACTTTAATTGGAACTGAAGGTGGCGTTTGTGGCCAGAGATAAATAGCCTCTTAACATTTGGTTTGCAGCAGGATTTTAGAGAAGAGAGGATTAAACAGTATATGAATGCTCGACATGCACAGTAAAACTGGTTGCACATAGACACACTCATTCAGTTGATTAAATGCAATGTGTATTCATTCTCTCTGACACACTGTACAGATGCAAACCCTTACTCGTTCCCCTTGCCTTTTATTGTGCATTCATCCATTTCTCATGTGTTTGAGTCATCCATAAAATGTGAGTCACAGAAAATCCACATTTATTGTTGCTTAACAATAAAATATGTTGTATTCTGCTTTAAAAGCTTTGGATTTATATATCTCTTAAGTATTCTATTTTTGCTTTATTTTCCAGGTTCTCTTGATCCAGCACTATTATCTGTGTCATAAATGATGTGTAGGCGAAGGACTGGATAGGAAACCCCCATAAAGCCAACCAAGAAAAGGAACTGGGATCACATGTTTGGTATGGACTGACGGGTCAGCTGAAAGCAGATCACAGTGGCTTTGCTTGGAAGTGTAAGTCTTTTATTGCATCTGACCACAGAGGAGGTCAATTATCTTAAAGAGGATCAATTCAAATTCAGTTCATTAATGGGAAATAATTAAATGATGACTGTGTCCTCTTTGTAGATGAGGCTAATTGAATTTCAAATTGTTTCTCCAAATTGACTCTTTCAGTCATTACTGCGCAGGAGGCAGGGATTCGAGATGTAAACATGGTTTGAACAATGAGATAAAGATACAATAGGATTCCCGCTGTTAGGTTAAATGTCTTTTTGATAAAAAGCACTGTAATGTGATGTTTCATCAAATGTGTGACAGGTACATTTTGAAAAGGAGCATTTAAAGATATGGCAGTGATTTACCAGGCAGTGAAGCATTATTCTTTTTGCTACCTCTGTGTAGTAAGGATGTCTTCCATTATGATTGTTATCTCTGAACCTGGAATCTAGACATTTATCTCCTCCAGCTCAACTCCTCTCCTCCTTTTTCTCATCTCATCGCTTCTCTCATCTTTCCTGCCTCTCTGCTGTCACACTTTACTGACATGTGTTTGTGTTTTCATTCCATCCTTTTCCTTGGCACCTGACAACGGAAGTGGCAGTAGCTGTTTCTGGTATACTTTTTTTTTTTTGCACTGCCTTTGTTCTTCTGTTCCCTGGAAACAAAAAAAAAAAAATCTTTTTATCCTCTTGTGCACAAGACATGCCATTTATTTTGTGCCAAGCACACAACGTGAATCTATCTTGGAATTCATATCGATCTGAGGAAACTGAGACACAATTGGATATAGCCATCTATTTGATATTTTTTGTTATGGTTTAACAACAGTTTTTGTCTTTCTTAAAAACAAATTACTTTGCAGTAAATACTAATCGTGTTTTTTTTTTAAAGAACAATTTTGTTGTGTGCTACTGATGCGCAGAAATGCGTTGTCATGCATTGCTCTCCTTTAGCACTGCTCTTGTTTCAGATTAGAAATCACAGTTCAATAAGCACTGCATTTGGCAAATGGCCATGGATGTCCTCTACACAGTGTCATTGATGGAACATGTTGAATAATTTACAAATGCATGCACTTTTCAGTGCAGTGGTGTTATCAGTGACAGTGAGCTTTCAGCAGGGTCAGTTCAGTGTACCTGCTATTTGTTCAGCGGACACACATACTGTGTACTTCTAATATACAGCATCCGCTGTGGCTAAAAAGCAAATAACCCCAATGTAATGGAAGAAAGTTTGTAAGTGTCCGTAGGCAATTTTGATCTGGCTGCTAGTTGGGGGGTGAATAATGCTAAAATGAGACATTTATGTTTTGAGTGAACTTTTGGATAGCTGTACATGAAATGTATGATAAGCATTCATATTTCCATTGAGATGAATCCCATTGCTGTGATTGGATATTATGTAGTTAGCTGTATTTGACAAAACCTTGAAAACTGCCACAATATGGCGCGCATAGAGGAGGACTCGTATATAGGAAACAAAGGCAGAAGGAAAAGAAAAACAAGCCTCATATTTGCTGTTAAAATACCAAAACTAAACAAAGCCCACAAAACGGGAATCCAAGAGCGCACGAGGATCACAGAAAAACATGAGGAATAGACGGAGAACAAAGCCGAAACTATCAGAAGAGACGGGACTATTTTTAAACACCGGGCAGATTCAGAAAATACATGATAGCAATCACACACAGGTGAAGAAAATCAGAGAAAATGGGGGGAGACAGACAGGAAGCAAAACTAACTCAAGACACAAAAGAAAAAAATCCTTCAAAGTAAGACAGGAAATAGCCAAAGGTGTCATGGTCCTGGGCCTGTGGCCCAGTGTTTTCAGTTATTTTTCCCTGTTTTTTGATTCCTTGTTTTCTTTGGTCCCTGGTGTTTCCCCCCTGTGTCATGTTCTGCGTGTTCCTGGTCCTGTCCCTTCCTGGTTTATTTTGATAGTCCTGTGTTCCCCTTGTCTCATGTCTAGCTTTGCTTCCCCCTGTGAGTTTCCTGATTTGCTTCACCTGTTGTGTCCAGCTGTTTTCCCTTGCCCCGATTGCCCTCGTGTGTTCTTAAGCCTCCGTTGTCTTCCGTTCCTTGTCGTGTCGTCCTTCATTGTGCCCTTCCATGTTCCCCGTTCTGTGCTCCAGTTGCTTGTCTCCCTGCCTGGCACCGTTTTTGGTTCTGTTTTTGTTCCTGTTTTTCCTGATAAACCTGTGTATCCCCCTTACCTCTGTCTGGCGTGTTCTGCATTGGGGTCCTGCCATCATCCTGCCTGCCACACAGCTGTTCCATGACAAAAGGAGGTTGATATAGACTAGGGAGCAGGTGGATGAGAGCCTGCAGAGGCGGAGGTATGGTCTGGAGAGAAGAGGAATGAAAGTCAGTAGAAGAATACACATGCATTTTGTAATCTTAAACTGTGTATGTGTATATGTACACAAAGTATGAGATGACTTTTTTTTTCCTCACTCATCCTTATGTTTTTCGCTATTGTTTCTTTCTTTTTAATGGCAGCGCCTCCAAGAGAGGGCAGTATGGCCACAGTTCACCTATGTCCCCATGCTTGTTTTGTTGTCTTCTCTTGGATGGGTATTCTGGAACGGAAATTTTGTTGTATACTTGTGTACAATGACAATAAGGTTCAATCTATCAATCAATCATGTGAATGAGAGGGAGACAGGTAGAAAGGTGAAGATGCAAGGTGTAGAGGTAGTGAAAGTGAATGAGCTTAAATACCTGGGGTCCGAAAAATGCAACGGATAGTGCACAAGAGAGTTGAAGAAGAGAGTGCAGGCAGGGTAGAGTGGGTGGACATAAATATCAGGAGTTATTTGAAGAATAGCAGCAAGCGTGAGGCGGAAGGTTTACATGATGGTGATAGTGAGTTCTGCTACGATGTATGGCTTGGAGACAGTGATGCTGACAAAAAGACAGGAGGCCAAGCTGGAGGTAGCAGAGTCGAAGAGGCTGAGACTTTTATTGGGACTGACAAGGAGGGATAGGATTAAAAGCATATCAGAGGGACAGGTCAGGTTGAGCAGTTTGGAAACAGCGGTGAGTCAGTGGATATATTGGACAAAGAATGTGAAGAAGGAGGAAAAGAGGAAGACAAGAGAGAAGAATGGATGCAATGAAGGAGGACATGAAGAGGGTTGGTCTGACAGAAAAAGATGCTAGGGATATGGTGAGGTAGAGGTGGATGAGCTGCTGTGGTAACCCCTAAAGGGAGCAGCCAACAGGAGAAGACATGTTACAGTATTTGCATGTTAGAACTGTCATTTTGGCCATGTTATAGCATGCTGATGTAAGTAAAGCCACTGAGGCTTTATGGGCTCTTAGCCTTGTTTTATTGCACTTTGACTAGGAAGGTTGTCCTGCATAGTAAACTGCATTTATATAAATATCATTTTATCTACAATAATTTGTAAGTGACAGTGTGCTGAGTTGAATGGCATAGAAATCGAGTGTTGACTTTGTTATCAAAGAATCGGTATGAGCAGGAATAGATACAGATACATTGTGACTATATAAGCAGTTTTAAGCAGAGATAGAATCAGGGTTCAGCCACACATAGTGCACTTCACTTGCATCACAACGGACAAGGACTAAACAAAATACGCGTCAACACTGGGGGTTGTGATATTGAATACACGTCCCTCCAAAAGTGTTGTAACAGTGAGGCCGATCTCTTTATTTTTGCTGTAGACTGAAAACATTTGGGTTTGACATTAAAAGGTAAATATGAGAAAACCATGCTGCTGTGGCAGCATGGTGGCTTGGTGGTTGGCGTGGTGGTTAGCCCTGTTGTCTCACAGAATCCACCTCGGCTGGGACCTTTCTGTGTAGAGTTTGCCTGTTCTCTCTGTGTGGGTTTTCTCTGGGTACAGTACTGCGGTTTCCTCCAGTTTATACTTAAAAAAAAAAAAAAAAAGAAGCAGAAACTCAGTGATCACAGAGCCTAGACGACAGAGGAAGTGCATGTATGAAGTGTTCAGTTTTATTTTGCTGTATGAGACCCTAAAACTAAACGATTTGAGAAATTCAGGGTACCTCACGCCCATCTAATTTGGCAGTCAGGTATAGCTTTATCAATTATTTCTCTAGTACTGTGCATCTTTTCTCAGTGACTAAGGTGTTTGTGCTTAGAGTGATTGTAGAACATTCCTAATTTGTTCATCACATTTCTGGATTCAATACCCACAACACGCTGACAACCATTAAAGTACATTTAATCTTCCATAATTATGAGTAGCAGTCTCCAATCAGAACGGGCATTACAGTTGACAGACTTTACAATTTGGGTCAGCAGACATGAAATATGAAATATCCATCCATCCATTCATCCTTTTTCTGCCATTCAGCTTGATCTGGGTTGCTGGGGCAGCAGTCTAAGCAGAGAAGCCTAGACCTCCCTCTCCCTGGCCACCTACTCCAGCTCATCCAGGGGAACACTGAGCCGTTCCCAAGTAGCTGAGAGATATAATCTCACTCGGGAGGCACCCAGGAAGTGTCCTAGTTAAATGCCCAAGCCACCTGTGGTGGAGTAGCAGCTTCACTGTTAGCCCCTCCTGAGTGACCAAGCTCTTCACCCTATCACTAAAACAAAGGTAGCTCATTTCCACCATTTCCATCTGCAATCTCATTCTTTTGGTCACTGCTCATGGCACAGGGCCATAGGTGAATTGACACCATGGATGGGCTTTTGTACCCTAGTGATCCCAAGAGCTGTGTTGTTGGGGGCAATTTGCTCCTGGTACCCAAAATAAATTGGTCCTGGGTAAGGGGCCAGATGAGGACAATTCAGTAAACCCCCATAGAAAGAAAGCAAACAAGTGACCAAGTTACCCTGCCCACGAGAGGGTTCCTTGGACCCCACCTTAGAGCGAGACCTGAGGAATGTGGAACGAAATAAATCATTTTGAAGTTACTGTATCTAACATAGGATATAACATCTAAATATATTTGAGAACTGATTTAAAGCTAACATAAACCATAACATTTTAGTTTGTATGATAGGACCTTTGAGAACAGTAATTCTTTTTTTAACTTTCGCAATGTTTATTCTCTTGGATGTGTGTGTGTGTGTGTGTGTGTGTGTGTGTGTGTGTGTGTGTGTGTGTGTGTGTGTGTCATGGTCCTGGGCCTGTGGCCCAGTGTTTTCTGTTTTGTTTCCTGGTTTCTCTGGTCCCTGATGTTTCTGCGTGTTCCTGGTCCTGCCCCTTCCTGTTTTATTTTGATAGTCCTGTGTTCCCCTTGTCTCGTGTCTAGCTTTGCTTCCCCCTGTGATTTTCCTGATTTGCTACACCTGTGTTCCCCAGCTGTTTTCTCTTGCTCCTGTTGCCCTCATGTATTCTTAAGCCCTCAGTTTTCTTCCGTTCCTTGTCGTGTCATTTCGTGGTTATCCCCAGTCATGTTCCTCCATCGTGGTTGCTCCCTGCTGTAGTTCCTGTGTGTTTTTGGTTCCTGTTATTAAACCCCCTGTTCCTGGAGCTCTGCTTTTGGGGTCCTGCCTCCTCCCTCCCGCACTGCACCTCTCAGCACATGACAGTGTGTATGATAAATTATTTTTGACAGGTGTTTAACTGATTTCAGGTGGTAAGCCTTGAGCTTTGATGCTATGCTTTATTTAAAATACTCAAAATTCTTCATGAGCATTTGCTCATTTGGAGACAGATCTTTTAGGAGGCCATGAGTCTGGGAGGTGAGAAATTGAAAGTTTATATTGTTGAAATACAGCAGGGTCTGTTTCTGCAGCTGCCACACACATTTATTTTCATGTGCTGATCATCATCTCATCTGTGTTCACAAAGCAAAGTGGATCACTGATGAATAATGCATACCAATGCCCAAAAATATTGCCCTCAAGGAGGAGCCCAAGAAGTGTGCATTCTGAATCTTTGTATCACAACATGCATGGATGGGGTGATTTGCGTTAGCACTCCCAACACAAGTGATGCAGTATAGTTTTATTTCCTGGGAGCATTTATGTTAGCCAGGTGCTGAAGGTAGAAGTAATCCTGCTTCTGCAAGTATTTCATTAAAAAGAAAAGGCAGCGATCTGGAGTGAATGGTGCAATGCCTGATAGGAATTACAAAATCCGTTATTTAAAATGGGATTAGGCAGCGAGATTCAGCAAGTCCCCTTTTTTTTGAGGGTTAAATTATTGTGTATATAGAATGGTGCATTAGCCATACAGGATAAAAAGTCATACATATGCTTTTATTACAGTAGAACACCTTGAATCTCAGTAGAGTAAGATGCATACTGTTACTTCCCATAGCTTACAACAGGGGTATTCAACTCCAGGCCTCAAGGGCCGGTGTCCTGCAGGTTTTAGATGCGTCTCTGCTTCAACACACCTGAGTCAAATATAGAAGTCATTAGCAGGACTCTGGAGCCCTCGAGGCCTGGAGTTGAATACCCCTGGCTTACAAGCTGTGAGATTCCTCTACTGGTCAGATGTCCACACTGCAACGGCTTATCTTAAAATTCACTTTCACATTTCTCTTTTCCGCTTCCGCATTTACTCTTTAATGATACAGAAAGATATGCAGTCTGTATATGACTTACTATTTCTTCTTTTTATGATTTTGCTTAAGGTGGCAGAGCATTTGATATCTTTTTTACAAGACACTTTTTTCTCCTCTTTCCTGACTATATGCTGTATATACTATATGCTGCTGCCAGGAGATGACAGATCTGCAATGACCTATGCGGTGACCCCATACGCACAATATGCCTTGCAACATCTACTTGTAGGGTGTAGGATGTGAGTGAATGTGACTTGCCTCGTGGGGGAGTGGGAACAGGTGTCGGCACTGTCAGCTTGTTAACACTGGGTAGAGAACTGACTCCTCCAACAGAGTGCAGCACATATGCGACACATTGCCTTTGGCTGTGGGATGTACATTATGAGCAGGCATGCATACATGTGAAAAGGCACTGAGTGTATGCGTATTGCACACAGTCATGCTTCAGGGCCATTGACTGAGTGGGATTATTTGATTTGGTCTTTTAGTATCCAGGTGAATGAAATACACAGCAGCACTCAATTCTGGCTCTGGACCACCCTGTGTAAATGTGTGTCTCCATCCTGGGTGCTGTGTAGTGTATTACTGCAGAGAGAAACTGAAATACATGTTGACACAGCCACTAATTTGTTGCCCAATAGTACTTTGTAGGTTTTGGCATACTTTTTGTTTTGGGAACATTGTTAGAGCATTATTATGTAGCTCAGTTTTCTACAAAAGCTTTGGGAGCTATAGTTATATGAAACCCCCTAGGGTTATGTGCAAAAAATTCTCTCAAACATCACAAATTAGGCCCCTAGATGACCCATTTCTAGAAGAACAAAATTGACACAATGAATTATTCCATCCAGTATTGTGGTTTCTATAACAAGATGGGGGCATAGAACAGAGGATAAATTAGGACACTCAATTTTTGCTTCTCCCATTTATTCCATCAAAGCCATTTAGACAGATTTGCCCCATTTGCCCAATTTATTCTATGATTTTTATACCATCTCATTTAGAGGATGGGAAAGAAGAAATGGATATGATTTTTGGAGAAATTGGCACTTTGGAGATAAAAAAAAAAAAAAAGACAGACATAATGTGTCAGAATTAATTTAATTCTGGCATAGTTGTAAGGATCTTGACATATTGTTTTCCTTTTGTAAAGACACTCGTGGCACTCTGCCCCAGATACATTACTAAAAGCTTTCAGCAATAAAGGGAAAGGAAAGAATGTTATTAAGAGTAAAATTATGGTTCCGTGAAGGGAGAAACAGGGATAGAAGGAGAATATGGGAGAAGGTTCGGTGGAAGCCAAAATGGGTCAACATTTAGAGGTATAACCTGTTCATATAACCTGTCCATGTGCTGCATGGACTTACTTTTAAATATCTCAAAATACAAACTTCAGTGAATGCAGTGTGTATGCCTTGTTGTCACTAAGCTTTGCAGAGTGCATCAAAAAGAACACAGCAAAACAAGATGGCCTCGAACAAATACTACTTGAGCTCAGCTCCACTGCCAAATCCTTTAGGTCCACAGGGTATATGGTTACTGTCACCTGTGGCTTAAAGCCTCCTCTCTGGTTTGATGTCTGAATATTAGGTCATTTGATGCTGCTCTTTCAAGTCAGCCTGACAGGACGAGACAGCAAGCAGATTTCACACAAGTACTTTAACTGCTCAGCAGAGAGGCATCATCAAAGCACAGCTCCCCTTTGTGCCCTCTGTATTTTGTAGCCAGCTGTGGATGCATTTCATGTTAGTTTGGTGCCGCCTAGTGGAGCTTGTTTGGAATTTGCAGGGTTGAATCCGTTTTTCTGTTGCCGTGACTGTTTTCCTTTTGTTTGCAGTGACAATGGTGTTGTTTCTGATTGGGATCTCTATTGCTGTGAATAATTCTTCTCATGAGAACCAAACTGCAGGTAACTGATGAAACAACTGAGCAGTTATATTGTGTAAAGCCAGGCTCAAATGTTAAAGCCAGACTCTAGAAGGATAAGATTTCTCTTTTTTACATTTAAATGAATTCAGTTCAATTCAGTTTTATTTATATAGCACCAAATCACAACAACAGTCGCCTCAAGGTACTTTAGTAATACAAGACCATAAAATAATACCAGATAAACTGACTTGATTATAATTAAGATCTTTATTTGATCTAGTATGACTGTTAAGTCTAATTCTAGCACCAGTCCAGCTCAGCTTCATGGGCAAATAATTAATTTCAAATATATTTATTTAATACAGTATATTCTTTAATATATGGTATCTACATCAGGAGCTTGTTTTGCTGTAAACTAATGTAGTTCACTTTGTTTTTATCTAGGAAACTCCACCCATCAAGGTGCTCATGTGTTGCCCTCAACGCTGGTTATATCCCTGCTTCTTATCATCATTGTCCTGCTGACAATCTACTGCCTGAGGTGAATAAAGCTGCACACACACATTAACACTTCCCCACTTATTCCAGCTCCCTTTTGTCACGTATGTGTGCAAGCATGAGGGTGAATGCAGCAGGTCGGGGCCTCGGGGTGGGGTGTTTTTGTTTTTTTTAAATAGGCGGTGAGCAGTGGCTTATGGACAAACAGCTGCTCTTCCACTAAGACAGTAAACAAAGATAGTGAGGTCAAGTCATGCCAGAGACACTCATTCACTGACCAGCCAGCTGACAACAGCATGAGGAGGAGCAGCTTTGCCGCTATGAGATGGTTGATATTGGTTTTGTTATTTGTTGTTTACTTATGAGCTTAGCAGCACCATTGTAGAGATCAAGGTCAGTTCTTTTCTTATATATATATTTAATAGATGGTTTTGCTTTTCTTTACCTCTCACCCTGTCATTACTGTAGGTTCAAAAACCACAGGAAAGCTCTAGTTACCTCAGTGGATAAGAAAATTCCAAATGGCTTCCTGGACGAGCAAGGTACAGTTGTGCTGTAGCAACCGCTTGTTTTTAAGCCTTTTTTTTTCAAATTTGGTTTGTAAATTTAAACTCTTTGTGAACAAGAAAAGTTTCACTGATCTGAAAGTCCAAAGTAGCTATGAGGGCTCTTAGCCTGTATGGACCTAGATTAAGTTTCATTTCAAGTAAAAAAAAAAATATATATATATATATATATATATATATATATATATATATATATATATAAAATAAATGGAAAGGCCAAATTCTGATTTAAGACAGTTTTGCGCAGCAGCGGCATGTTTATGGCTTAAGAAATCATTTCTGTCTGAAGTAGGAAATCTTAATAGCTATCAGGCTTGTTTTCGCAGGTGCTGTGAGAGCATGTAATGTTCTCTACGGGAGATATTAGCAGTCTGACCACCATATATCCTTTTAAACACAGGAGAGCAGACAGTGGTCCTCCTCCCAAGATCTCCTTCACCATCCAAGAGGTACTTCCCTATCCCTTTGGACTCATTGGAGGAGGAGTACCGGATACGCTCTGCAGATGATGGCAAGCTCTTCAGAGAAGAGTTCAATGTAAGTATGAATTTATTTGGTGTGGATTGAGATCTTTGTTCTGCAAGCATGCAGCAAGGAGTGTACAAAAAAACCCTACTAAAATTATATGTTAGCAGCCTTTGTACCCATGGCTTTATTTTTGTCTCATGAGGATTGGATTCTCTCTTTATAGTCGCTGCCATGTTACTACCACCACGGGTCCTTTGAGGAGGCGAGTAGAGAGCACAACAGAGAGAAAAACAGATACCCAAATATTTTACCATGTGAGTGAGGATCTATATTCTGCAGGAGACAGTATTTCTGAAAAGCCCTCCGGCTTGCAGACTTATTGATAGCCAACATAAGGAAAGGTGATGTGGGCTGAAATGAAAATTAAGAACCAATTTTATTTACTTTTTCGTCTCTGTTCTGCAGACGATCATTCAAGGGTGGTGTTGAGTCATCTTGATGGACACCTTTGCTCAGACTACATAAATGCATCTTATATAGATGTGAGTAGTGAGTATATTAAGCTATGATGTGGATGCGTGTTCTCTTGAACAATTTAATTCAATACTGTTTTTTTTCCCCCACACAGGGTTATAAAGAAAAGAACAAATTCATAGCAGCTCAAGGTAAATGCACATGTTCTGTCATTTTTCCCCAAGCCAGTGGTTGTGTTTGGAACCATTTTCATTTTAGCTTCACAACGTCTCTTGATTCTTTTTAGGCCCAAAGCTTGAGACAGTGGCTGACTTCTGGCGGATGATTTGGGAACAGAAAACAGCAACTATAGTAATACTGACGAATTTAAAAGAAAGGAAGGAGGTATTCTGTCTCTGCGCTGCATTATTCTAAACAATATAAAGATATAATCCCTGTGCCTCCAATGCACATTTAGTGGAAAACCCTTTTGAATTCTCAAGACCCAAAGTCATGGACATAATTTATTCGACCCCCTCTCCTGACTGAGAATCCATGCTAAGTGTCACCCAGCAGATTACTTAGCATCACATTAAATTTAGCCTCAAAGGGATGATCAATTGAGCGCTCAACAGCAGGTTTGATGGGGCAGAATAGAGGCAATGGGGATCAATGATGAAATAATTGTTGATAAGATCCTAGGAGGGTTCATGATAATTAGTCTGAGAATGTATTTAATGAGTTGAAACGTCATTGTGAAGATCTTATTGACTGAAAGGAGTAGCACAAAGTCGCCGTGATTGCCTTTGAATTTGGGAAATACGCAGATCAAATTCATAGTTTTATATATAGATGTAGTATATACAAAATAGATGCTGGTCTACAACCACAATTTCAAGGAGAAATGAACTGTTATGCATTATTTTATTTTTTTTTGCAGCGCTACAAAAATACTGCATATTGTTATTCTTTCACCAGGAAAAATGTTATCAGTACTGGCCAGAAAAAGGCTGCTGGATGTACGGGAACATCAGGGTGGCACTGGAAGATGTCACTGTACTGGTGGACTACACCATTAGAAAATTCTGTGTTCAATATGTAAGTAAAATGTGCGATTCTGCATATACTATAAGAATAAATGTACTGGGCCACCTACACTTTACTCCTACAGGAGCTGCTCAGCCATGGAAACCCATGCCGTGAAGCTCCCGGTGGACAGTTTTGGTTCTGTTTTTAATCCAAGAGGATGTTTCTGGACTCTGCGGTTATTGAGTCAGCAGAGCGTTGGAGTCTTTTACACACTATGCACCTCAGCACTTGGTGACCTGGCTCTGTAGCTTCACGTGCTTTGCAATAACACCACTTGCACCTGATCATGGAATATCTAGGAGGGAAGAAATTTCACAAACTGATTTGTTGCAATGGTGACATCCTAACACAGTAGAACAACCCTTTCTTTCACAAATGTTTGTAAAGGCAGACTGCATGGCTAGGTGCTTGATTTTATACAGCCGTGGCAATGGGGCTGAATTCAGAAATTAGAAGGTGTGGTGCCTTTTGCACCCCGCAAGTACTCAGAAACATCTTAGTTCCTGCTACAGTAGGTGTCTCCAGGAGCATATTTCACACACATGCTGCATATGTGTGATCTTCTTTTGCAGCTGTTAAACATGCAATTTTAATGTAATAGATTTATTTAAATAAACAATAACAATAACTAACCTTACAATAATCTAAATGTTTGCTTTTATTTAAACATTTACACGTGGTTAAAAAAAATAATAGTGTAATTTTACAGGTTATTCTTAATAGAGTTCTTAATTGCTGCAATAATATAAAAATTGTATTCTTGTAGTTGCTAGATTCTAATTAAATATTAAAGATGAAACTAAGCTGCATTGAGATGGTGCAAAAATGTCCCCATGGGAGAAATTGGAGCATTTTAGTGAATGGTAATAGGATACAAAATATAATAATAAATAAATGAAAAACCAGTATGGAAATATATTAGAGAATATCAAAGGATAAAGATAATAGACACAGCATAAATTATAAATGTGTAGGTGTATTTAACATGCAGTGAGCACTGTATTAATATGCAGCGTTTGGTTCGATCATTTTTATCTTTAGAAATTCCTACACATGCAGTATCTATATTTTTTCTTGTCTTTTTGACTGTCAAGTTGGATGCCAGCTCAGTGTACTGCGAAGCCTACAGATTCCAAAATTCACTTTGTTCCCTCTCCATCTGAAGCTCGACAAGCACAGATATCCTCTCTGACTCGAAAAACTGTGACTGCGCTGGAGCTCTTCAGTACAAGCTGACAGACTGGGTGCTTTAACATTCAGCTCTCAGAACACAAAGCAACCAAGTGTTCAAGAGAATGAAATTCTGATCTCTTGAGTATCGATGAGAAATGAAAGTGAGGCAAAGTGTTTAATAATTACATTCTATCCCGAAAAGCAAAATGGCAAAAGAAAATATCAATAAAATTGAAGTTCCTTTTCTAGTAGGTAGCAGTTTGTAGTTCGCTGGCTTTCTTTAAAAAAAGAAAAGGCAGTTGACTGATTTGTGTCTTCAAAGCATTATTTATGCACAGATATAAACCTCGTGTTTCTTTGCTTCACAGCAAGGCAGCGACGGTCCCAGAGCTCCTCGGCTGGTCACCCAGCTCCACTTCACCAGCTGGCCAGACTTCGGAGTGCCATTCACACCCATCGGCATGCTGAAATTCCTCAAGAAGGTCAAAGCTGTCAATCCATCCTACGCTGGACCTATTGTTGTGCATTGCAGGTAAAAGTGTGCAGTAAAAAGGAAGCCAGACGAAAGCATCTGAGTGCAGTTATATAAATACAGTTTGAGTTTATTGTCATGGTGGAGGAAACACTTTTTCAGTGCTATTAGTTGTGGTTAAAGGTTACAGTTTTATAAAAAAAAAGAAAAAAGTTCATTATAGATTAATAAAAGTGCTTGTTTAGTATGTGTATATGTTTGCCTGAACAATCGGCGTTAAGCCCTTCCAAAGAAATCTGCAGCCAACTGTAGCAACTGCTGCAACAGGTGCTCTGGGAGGGGGACTGTTGTTCTCTGAATGGGGCCCATTGAAATGACCTCAACACCCCACTGTGGAATCCAACCTCTGAGCTCCCAGAAGTGTCGTTTTCTGAAATGACCCCTGTAAATTTATTAAGGGTGTGCTTGGACTTCAGAGGTGAAGTACTTCTACATATGCTTGTAGCTGTGCACAATTGACTCCTATGTCAAGACTAGTATAATAAGTTATGAGAAAAAAGAAATCTAACCTAAAAAAAAAAAAAAGCGCTTAGAAAATGATATGTTCATGTATTTATATTATGTGTGCAAATACTCCCGTGAAGGCTCTTGCACATGTAAATATATTCAAGTCCTTACTGGACGCATTTTGTGCTGTTCTGTACACTTTGCTGTTTGTTCCAGAGAAGACCTTGAGCCTTCTTGTTTGTGTTTTCCACAGTGCCGGGGTTGGGCGGACTGGGACATTCATTGTCATTGACAGCATGATCGACATGATGCACATGGAACAGAGAGTAGATGTCTTTGGGTTTGTGAGCAGAATACGAGAACAGCGCTGTCAACTGATCCAGACAGATGTAAGTATTGACCCTTTCCGACCTGTTGTACCTTGGACTGACAGCACAACTCACTGCTCTGGTCGAGGCATAAGCAAGCGAGGGCATAGGAAACAACAATGCCTGTGATGCAAAAATAGTAGGAAATAGTTTGGCAAACCAAAGCAACTACTTCTACAACTTTGTCTTCTTGTATTCCTCTTCCTTAGATGCAGTACTCCTTTATCTACCAGGCTCTGCTGGAGTACTATCTGTATGGAGACACAGAGCTAGATGTGTGCTCTCGGAGGGCCATCTGCAGAGGCTTCACAACACCAGGGCTCCCCACGACAGAGTGGGCCTGGAGGAGGAGTTCAGGTGGCTGCTAAAGAAAGAAGCTCTCTCTAAACATTTCAGTCAGTAATGAATCGTCCCCATCACCCTGCGCCCTGCATGGGTATATTTTCATGGAAAACTTGCCCAGGGTGCAGCTCTTGGCAGTAGTAACATAAATAACAATGCTTTGGATCAACTAAAACTTTATAAGGCACCACCATCTGCCTCATAGAATTTACTGTAGCTCTGTGAAAATCTCTCATTTTTGCTGCAAAGAGTCTTCACAGTTCCCTACACACTAGATGGAATCATTCCCTAATGCCTCTTCTTCACCTCTTCTTCTTCTTCTTCCTCTACCTTAATGTTTTTGTCCAGCTTCTCAGGTTTCACTTGTTATAACTATGGAAATGTGGTCTGTTTTAGCATCGCCAGCTTTAAAAATCACCAGGTTTATTAGCATTGTAGCACTGATGAAAACAAACTTTTTGATCATGTTCGTGTTCTTCTCCCATCAGAAGCTGACCAACGTTCGCATAATGAAGGAGAACATGAGAACCGGGAATCTCTCCTGCCAACATGAAGAAGAACCGTGTGCTTCAGATCATTCCGTGTAAGGACTACGCCCATACTCGGAACAGTTTCATAATACATCACATCTAAGTAACATCAAAGTATCACACTGCTGGTGATTTTATAGATGCCATACACAGATATTTAGATAATCAGTTCATGTCTCTGTGATCGACGGCATTTAAATAGGGCTTCTATCTTTACTTCATGTTGCAGTTGGAGTAGGAAAAGTAAGCCTGGGTGCAACTTTTTACTGTGAAAACAGATATAGACTGCAGTGTGTTTGGCCTTAATAACACAGCTAAAGTTTTAGCTCGGCTGTTTTTCTTTTTTTTTCCATCAGCCCTTTCAAAGTTTTATTTTATTAGGAATCACTTGTAAAAAGTTTCATTTTCCTTTTTTTTCTGTTTGCAGATGATTTCAACCGAGTAATACTCTCAGTGAAAAGAGGACAGGAGTTCACCGACTACATCAATGCCTCCTTTATTGATGTAAGCAGTCCCTCACGACCTCCTGTATAGATTTCCCATAGAAGTATATATAAAGCTCATTGTTTCCTTTACAAACAATGCAAAATATTATGTTTGCTGCACTCTCAAGTGTTGTTTACCAGATGATCTGCCCTCCAGGGCTACAGGCAGAAGGACTATTTTATCGCAACCCAAGGCCCACTGTCTCACACAGTGGAGGACTTCTGGAGGATGGTGTGGGAGTGGAGGTGCCATTCAATCGTTATGCTCACCGAACTCAAAGAGAGGGAGCAGGTACAGTATGGTGTTCTTGCAAAAGTACAGGTTGAAAAGCAGAGTTGAACATTTAGACCGTGTTTTTAATTTTATAATTCAATTTTCTTTTTCTTTTTTTTCACATGCAGTTTGAATAATTGTAAATGTAATTAGTGGTTTTGATTATTCATTCTTTATGGTCAGCACTGAAAATATAATAAACAGACACAACATAAAGCGGTTAAATGTACATTATTTGCATTTCCATTTGACCTCTTCAACCAGGAAAAGTGTTACCAATATTGGCCATCAGAGGGCAGTGTAACATTTGGAGATTATATCGTGGAGCTGACTGGAGAGACACAGTGTGAAACCTTCACTCTCAAAGACATGGTTCTCACCTACAGACCAGTGCGTAATGTTTAATTAAAACACTTAAGAAAATTAAAATCGACATTTCATTTGAACAAATTTCCTGCCCTGTTTTCTTTGTGCTGTTATCATCAAAGCAGATTAAAGTTCATGTCATTTCATTACATTTACATTTTTTAATTAGACAAAAATAACAATCACATTTGCCCAACACCAGGAAAAGCAGTCGCAACATGTCCGACACTTCCACTTCCACGGATGGCCTGAGATTGGAATACCAGCCGAGGGAAGAGGGATGATTGACATTATTGCCGCTGTGCAGAGGCAGCAGCAGCAGTCTGGAAACCGTCCCATAATTGTGCACTGCAGGTGAGGAACTTCAATTTGAGAATTCTGCAGCATGATGCACATCATCAGATGGAAATTATATACACTATATTACACTTTGCGTCTGTCCACTCATGCTTTTTGATATAATCCCTTTCATTTTCACTACTTTTTGCTCCTACACATGTCTGTTACAATAAATTGTACATTTTTCCTCTCCTCAGTAGGCCTGGTGTTCTATGCCTAAACCACTTATGTGATCCCTTATAAAGACTTAGCTGTGAAAGCTTTGATCAGAACCTAGCTTCAGGTGAAGTGATTCTAAAGCAGCATGCCCCTGTGGGATTGATCCAATCCACTGATTCACAGTCAATTAAAACCTCTCAAAGTGAAATCTCCTCTGACTCCCACTATGATTAATCTGATAAGATGAGCTAACGACAGGAAATGGTGTCATCACTCTCTTCTATTCCTTCATCACCACTTGTCTAAGAGGGGCTTTTTAAAGCTTTTTCTGTGTCTCTTGGGAATGGGGCTAACCCGCTGCAATCCCTAACGTCTCTCTACACTTCTCTTCCGAATCGCACATCGCTCTCGCGCTCACTCCTCGTCTCTCTCTGTCTTTCTCCCTCCATCCCACCATCATTGTAAACATTGACTCAGTCAAACACTGAGCTTCCAGACTGATTAGTGTTAGCGTTTGGATTAGCTTCTCTTTAAGTGGGGATAATTATTAGTACCATTACACAGAGGTCACCTTTTCTCCTGCTAACTTTTTTTAGTTAAATGGAAAAAGGATGTGGTAGGATTACAAGAGTTTCACTGCAGTTTTAATCTTAAGAAATGATTGTTAGAATTTCAATTTTTTTTTCTTTTGTTCCTCTTCTGAGGTGTGTTTCATAATTATCTGTAGTTCTTGCACAATTATAGTTTAAAATACCTTCCAGTGTACCCATTATGTGATGTGGATGCTGATAGTTTTGTCCTAATGACCTTAGTGCCGGTGCAGGACGGACTGGTACCTTCATTGCACTCAGTAATATTCTGGAAAGAGTGAAAGCTGAGGGCCTCCTGGACGTTTTTCAGACAGTCAAGAGTTTACGCATGCAGAGACCACATATGGTTCAGACTGTGGTAGGTGGAAAAACTAGATAATGTCGAATTTGCTGTGCATAAACATGTTTGGACTCATTTCTGCACAGTGACACTTCTTCTTTTGCTTTTCTCTGCAGGAGCAATACGACTTCTGCTACAGAGTGGTCCAGGATTTTGTTGACATTTTCTCAGACTACGCCAATTTCAAATAGTGTAATAATGCTCTGTACACTTTGGGTCAAAATTAACGTATGCAAATTTTTTCTGAATGTTGTTTTCTAAAAGAAGCAATTTTTACATTTTGCACTTGATTACAGAACTAAAAAAAAAGATGTAATATACTTTAATACAATTGAAAACATCTGGTCCACAGAAAAGGCTCTTTTTTGAGAATGTATGATTAAGAATAAGAATTGGGGTGCAAGAACCCCAATGTAAAAATCTAGGCTTTAAAATGTCACTTAATGGCTTGGATAAATGATTGAATATGTAAAAATTATTTTTATGTTGAGAAATCCAACATTTTTCCTTTGCTTCATTTAGTTTCCGATCACAATGCCTCGTGTTTTATGTTGCACACTTAACATGTTTGATTGCTGTGGAGAGGGGAAAAAAGTGTGTTTCACAAATAAGATACAATTATTAATAATTTTTCTAAAATAATATCTTGCCAGGTATGTGTAACTAGTATTTATGATCTGCTTTTATTTCAAACTAAAACATAAAATTTCAGACACATTTCATTCTGTTAGACGCTGCAAATTACCTCACTTCTGTCTGGGAATAACTTAACAGCTGCTGCCTGCTGCTATATTATTCAACCTCACCAACTTTCTTTTTGCCTGTGGCAATATTACTTAGTGGAGTGGTGCCTGACTCTGCAAAATGCAATTAGCCCACATTGGAATAGGCAGAAAATGTTATTATATGAATTCATATGTATCATCGCAGTCAGATTTTGCTTAAAAAACATTTTTATACACTTTTTTTTTTTGCATGTTTGCATAAAGCAGTGCCATATTGATTAGAAGGAGTTCTAGTCACTAAAGACTTGTCACCATGTGACACAATTTTAATAAAGATAAGACAGATGTTTACTGTATGTTTGATTTAGATATAATATATACTTTTTTTTTTTTAAATGCTTTGCTTTTGAATGGTGGCCTCATGTATGGATCATCAGTTAACTGTTTGCAGAAATACTTCTCAGAATATAAATTATAAGTGTGTAAGAGAAAGGAAAAACACAGTAGAAATTTGTGAAACAGCTGATAATTGATGCGGCTAAACTTTGTTCCTTCACAGGAAGCGAGAGCGAGAGAGAGAGAGAGAGAAAAGCATTGATCTTAAAAAAACAAACAAAAAAAAACAATGCTGAGGCAAAATATGAATCATGCACACGCTGGCATTTTTTGATTATGATAGCTTGAGTTGTCTCGGTTTCATATTTAAATAGCAACAATGCTGAAAAAAAAACAAGCGTATATTTTTGCAAGGCTTCTACTCGGGAGTTTTGGTGAAGAACTTTCTACTGTGTTTGTACTTTCATTATCATAACTTTGTAAGATTGGTTTATACATACATTCTTCATTTAATTCTGTGTGTACATAAATACTGGTGTCATTGATCATCACTAAGGTTTACTGCATTGTTGACTTTAATCTTTTCTCATGTAGAGGGAATAATATGAAATAAGGGTAATGACAGTGATACCTTGCTGCAGATGTAAGAAACGCGCAAGCATCTTGTTTCGTTGATGTTTCTGCCTTCTCGATCTGTATGGATTTGAACGTTGTTTTCTGAAAGCTGAATCTAATAAATAATTGATGGTAAGGAACATCAGCGTTCATCTTAATGTTGTCTTTTTGTCTACCTCTTTACCGCAAACACAAAGATGTTTGTTCTTATATTTTTAATGCCATGTGAACTATTGCGGTGATGTCAGCATATATGAGCACTTAGCCAGCTCCATTAGTTGTATTTTATGTCCCATTAGTCAGTAAATGTGTCACACCTGCAGATGGGGATTATAATCCTGACAGCAGCCTTGTACGACACCTATAAAATGCCCCCCACTGCCTAATGCAACACATGCTAACAAGGCAAATACAGAGGTGAGTCAGTAGTCAGTTAAATTTGTTCAGTGTTCATTAAATTAAAAGTACTATTCTCCTTAATTGCTATCTAAAATGTCTGCTGTGTTTGGTGATGCTTTACAATCCCTGATCTTCAAGCTGTGGAGCTGTGAGTAAGGATACTGTGCCATTGTTGTTTTTTTTTACTACAATTTTGGCTTCCTCTGCAGTTCTAATGGAAGCGAGCAGTAGAGTTGCAGTGCAGGTGTTGTTGCTGGCGTTGGTGGTTCAGGTTACCCTGTCCCAGCACTGGTCCTATGGATGGTTACCCGGTGGAAAGAGAAGTGTGGGAGAGCTTGAGGCAACCATTAGGGTGAGTAATTATTGCATGTGGAATTGAATGAAATGTTAAATAAGGGCAAAATGTAACAGAAATACTTGAAACACTTCAAACCTGCTGTTAATGGGATCAGATGTACCAACCTTGGTTTCATTTTCTAAATTCTCTTTTATTCTTCATAGATGATGGGCACAGGAGGGGTGGTGTCTGTTCCCGAAGAGGCAAGTGCCCAAACCCAAGAGAGACTTAGACCATACAATATAGTAAGTGCCTATTATACATAATTTATCACCAATGTCTAGTTCAATTGTACAATATTAATGTACACTACACCACTGTGTGCCAATATGTTCCAAAGCGGCAATGACAATATACAAACTGCTCAGTGACTGTTTTTATTTTCCCTCTTTGCGTGATGGACTATGTGCATGACTCGTTTTAGTTTTTGGAGTGCTGCTAGATGTGATGCAGAATTTTCTCTTTTTTTGCTACCAAACAGGCCTATATATAAATTCAATTTTTTATTTTTTTGATTAAATATTTAAAGAAGCAGCTCAAATTACTGACTGATGTTTCATTTTAATCTCTTCAGATTAATGATGATTCCAGTCACTTTGACGGGAAAAGAGGTTCCCTAATAATTGAAGAGCTACATTGTTATCAACACAAGGGACAGATCGCCCGACAACAGCATGGTGACTTCTGCAAATTATTTGTTGCACAGATGTTAATTACTTGTTATCAGTGGTTAAATGCCTGTAAAATTGTAATAAACTTTTAAATCCTGATTAACTAATTGTGTTATGTTCAATCTGATTTTTATAGATCTTGTAGATCTTGCTATTAGAGATGCAGTGACATAAAAAGCTCTTTTAAAGCCTTTGAATAGACTCAGCAGCCTTTGTAAAGCAGCCACGACCGACAAGCATGACAAACTCGTGACACAACAATCTTAGCATGACAACAGCTGGTGATTAAGCCAATTTATTAGAAATCAATGACTTAATTGAATTTGTTACAGTTTTGGTAATTCCATTTTCTGCCACACCAGTCACTTGCATATGCAATAGGGAAAATCTCACCAGCTGATTGTCATGCTCACACTTGAATATTGATTAAGCACCTATCTAAATAGTTTCTGCTTTTAATGTCCACAGCAGCTTTCTGTTAATTTAGGATAACTGCAGTCATCCAAAACAAACCAAGAGTAGAACTTTCTCCCACCCCCCACCCCCCTCTCTGTACGGGAAATTGGTGTTCATTAAAAAAATTGGAATTTCATATCAGGAAAGGAAAAGAATCAGCAGGGGGCATATGTTTTAAAGAGAACTCATTTTCTGGCAAAGCCCCACAGACAGAGCACCATACTAATCGCCTGGTGCATAAGGGGCTAGGATTCATGAACTGTGCTGACACCGGGGAGGCCCGGCATTGTTAGAGCGTGGTTGTAATGCACACCAATGAACCCAAACCAGCTGGCACAACTGGGAAAAGGTGAACATTATAAAGGCACATAGAATTAAAGAGAAATTAAACCGCATTCCATTGCACTTCCAGAACAATGCTTGTTCATTTGTGATACTTCACGTCATTGGTTTAATATTCATGGTCGCACTTTGCATAGCACAATCATTTCCTTTGATGAGGAAAGACTTGCGTATTTTCGAAAAGTGTTATATTATACTTTACCTTCTTCGAAAAAGTTACCAAAGAAAGGATTGTCCTGGGCATTTTCTTCTGAAAGTCGAAAACGCGACTTCCTTGAACCGATTTAAATAAGTTTATGCTTTGTGGCGTTTTCGATAATTTTGCAACATCTTCATAAAAGATAATTACGCTTTTATAACATTTCCTAAAATACAGTTTTTATTCAATTTGGTGCACTTTTGTGAGGATAATTAATGTTTACAGATAAAACATAAAATCCCATAAATTCCCTTTAAATAATCCCAAAGCATTCGCTGTGAAAGCCAACTTTCTCCCTCCCAGTGTCCTCATCAAGGACCTGCCTAATTGCACGTATATCAGGACAACAAAACCTGCTGGTATCTATGTTTCCAAATTTGATTTAACCTCACTTTCTCCTTCCCAGACCCCCTGGTGGATATTCACTTTGTTTACCTCAAATTAAACTTCATATTGTTTACAGCCTCCTGGTCCCTGAACATTTTATAGCATTTTAGAATTATTTCTTTATTTATTTTTTGTAATGATTGTAGAGTTGGGATTCATTTGAATGTTTCCCTCATCTGCATGAAAATTATATAATTAACTTTTGATTAACCAGCTCAGTTGAGTTGGTTCCCCCATGCACACTGGTGAATAGTACCCACCGCATTTTAATGACTGTTTTCCAATTGAGTGGCGACCTTTTCATCAAAGAGCCACAACTGGGGCTAAACAACGGATAGAAAATAATCACGGTGAAGACAATAGTAGAGGCCGACAGGCTAGGATGTCATCCTTAAATATAACAACAATGATGAAAGCAGCTTTGCTACATGTAGTGGCTGTGGAGAGAGAAGCCAAGTGCTTATGCTGCTGGATGCCCCATTGTTAAAGCAGTGGAGGTCACATCCATTGGCATAGAGAGGGAAAGCACAGGAAGCTGAGAATGGCCCATTGTTACATGTCCTTGCTCAGAGGGAATTCCATTATGAAGGGCAATACATTTTTGATACTTTGATTTCTGTGCCATTCATTTGTTTGAAAAACAGAACATATTTGGATAATGGCTTCAGGAAAAAAGGGGGTCTCAGAGCACCTCCATCTAAGGCTACAGCGCAGCATTAACACACCTGCCAATCAAGCACATCCGAGCAGATGTGCATCCTTGCACTGCCTACCATCAAATAAGCATTCTATCATATGCATAATATAGTTTTCATTTCATCACTATTATGCCTCTTGCACCATGTGTGTTTCTGATGGGTCATAGGAAACTTTTATTGAAGCGGAGTGTATAATAAAGTCATTTTCCAGGTGCTTGTTGTGGCTCTTATTATGAACAGAATGATAATTTCCCCTGGAGGAATCTGGCACTGCATATCAATTGAAGTTTAGTGTGGGTCTTACTATGTTCCCGCAGGCTATAGTAGAAGGCAAAGTCATCTTCAGAGAGAGTCTAAATGTCAGGGAGGTCTTCAAACACTTTTTTCCCAGAGCCTTACTGAAAAGGGTCTTTGGAAGGGCTGTGTCTTGGAATTGATATGGTAGACGTGAGGTAAAGAGGGAGGCTGAAGGCTTAATGTAAAACAGGTGAAATTTAATTGGAAAAAATATATTTAAAAAAAACTAGGGAAAGGTTAATAGAAGAAATGAAAATATTACTGCTTTTCTAAAGCGCCGTTGTGAGGTAAAGCGTTTTTTCAGACAGCTGCTCGGGGACTTTTTTTTGGTTGTATCAGCTTATCTCCACATGGTGACACTCTTGAGCTGTGCGTTTTGAATCAGCTCCTGGATGCCCATCTCTCAGCAATTCCATCACTTAAGTTGCAGAAACTGTTATTCCTCCAAATCTAACAAAGACTTTATTCAATCATCCCAAACTTTGCAAAAAATTGCTCATTTTTGATCCAGCTGTCAGATGGAGTTTGTGTTTATAGCAAGAAGTATTTTGCACAGTTTTTGCAGTAGGCCTGTGCACGTCCTAGATCTATGATCTCTGTAAAATGTGGAAATTCACATTTCATCTATGGAAAGTCATGAATTTCTCAAGTGTTCTTAGTTTTGCATTTGCAAGGCATTCGTTTATTTTATTCTACTTTTCCTCACCCCTTGTTTCGCTGACTGAAGTGTTCGAGTACAGCTAACTATATGGTAGCATGTACAGTAGTGGATTGGCCTTCCTTCTCGTTCTTGGCTGGCAGGGAACCTTCCTGTTGTGATCCGACTTCTCTCCTTTGATCAAAGAACAGTGTTAAAGCACTGGGAGAAGGAGGAGATATGAAATATGAATGAATACAGCTGTGTTTTGATGGATATGTCTCAAAGTATCCCAGTAAGAGACTGCTAAAGGCCAGGAAATCTGTTTGTGTTGTGGAAATAGGCTCTTCCTCGCTTGTTTCTTTACCAGCTTCATCTTGGGTAGCTTTTCACTTCATATTTTAGAGATCCTTTGTTAGGAAAGAGATCAACCCCTTATCCATGCATTTGTAGGAAACTGTTCTAAGAGGCCCTAGTTCATAATATATATCATTAATGACACAATTTCCTTTGTTTGGTCTTGAAAACACCTTTTGAACAAAAAGAGCGGCAGCCATGAGAGGGGGATATTTATTATTTTTCTAGGGTAGACCCAAAGTTCTCACAGATGGAATGAGATCTTATATGAGGTGATGGAGGCTTTGTCACTCGTTATGTCTGTGATTCCATTTCCTTTTCTAAAACCCCATCGGGGAGCTCTGACTCATTTTAAAGTTGGAAGCTGATACTGTGGTGTAAAACTAACATTCCCATCTGAATTAGGAAACTGTCAGTGCTCAGAGAGATTTCAGATTTTTAGAGTTAGATGAACTCATCTTTTAAATTACACTTCTTTAATAAACAACGATAATAAAAAGGGGTGCTCATAAAAACAATTATTAAGAGAGACTGTAAATGAAAGTGGGTGCCTATAGATGTCTTTTACTCCACAGCATGGCGCAGCTGTCTTATTAACAATCATTTAAAGACTCTCTCTAGTCATTTAGGTTTATATTAACTAAGATTCAGCCTTTGGACTCATGTCAAGGCAATGTCTCTGGGCTGCTGGAGGTTCAAAACTTTCTGCATGGGCTTTATTAGCCCCACTAATAGCTGGGTTCCCCAAATGCCAGGCTCCACCTCTGCAGGGAATAAGGTCTCAGATCCTGTCAGAGAGGGGTCGCACTAACCAACTGTAATCTTTAGGGTTCTCCACTCCTGCTGACCCACATCTAACACCGGTTCCATCCCCCCGCTTACCTCCAACCGCTACCCTTTCCCTCCCCAATCTGGTCTACCCATCCCACGTCAGTTATGCCACCCTTGGCTCTCCCTCCCACATCTTACCACCCTTGTGTGATAGTATCCCTCCACCCAACCCACCCCATGCTTGTTCCAGCCTTGTCCGGCTGGCCACAGCGAGGAGCACGCCTTATCCTGTGGTAACGGCAATTAGCAGAGTAAAGCAAGCTGTGGAGAAGACTGGATCCCTGTCCACGTTTCAACCCAGATCACGAGTCTCCAGCCCGACTTCAAGGCAAACCATGCAATTAGCTACAATAATGATAATGTGTTGTAGGGGAACAAAGAGAGGGTAAAACAGACTACTGGTGTGAGGGAGAGGGGTGCTAATAGTAGGGGGGTTATTTGAATGCCCTAGTGCAGATAGGAGACCAAATCAGACTGATTATCAAACGTATGATGAATTACATTTTTCCTCTAATTATCCGTGCCTTTTATGTGTAAACCAACTGAGTGAATTTTGCATTCTAGACATCTACGGTCAGTGGTCTTTGGGCATCACACTGGGGTTAGAGCTTTTATTTCCTCTAAGAAACATACAAGGAGTTACTCATGTGGTTAAGCTGATGGGAAGAGGGGAAAGATGTACTGACAATTTTCTTAGTTGACTTAATTAGATACTTTCAGAAATGTTTGGCAGTGGTACAGGAATGGAAAAAGGGAAAGTATGTGGTTTGATGTTTGACTATCGCAGATGTGTTGACACAGAGTCAAAACATGCTGGAAACAAACCACAAAACCCAGACCACAAATAACAGCATTTCAAGTCAAGGTTGTGAGTAGATACAGTTGAGAAGCAGACGCGCTGCCTTGGTTGGAACACAAAAGTGCAGCACCTATTCTCTCCGCTGTGAGCAGAGACCATTCCTACAGTCTTACATCCAGAGGTTTATAGAGGATATTTTGCTGGGTGTTGTGCAAAACGAACCGTGTCCCCAGAGCAGCAGCAACTTCACCTTGGCGGAGTAATGCTGTGATATTCTGTTTATTCTTCACTCACTTCATTTTACTCAGAGGAAATCCTCTGGAGATGGCTTATCTTGGAGCTGGAACAGGTGCACTCTAATTTACTCCTATTGCTTGGGGAGCCCAGGGGCCCCTGTAGAGAAGAAAGTAGCGATGTAGCACACTCCACTGTAAAGCACAAACAGCCAGAGAAAGAGCATTTAATCGAAAGAGAAGAAAACTGTGAGCTTTGAGTGGAGCCGTATCATTTGGATGCAGAAAATCTCCTTTTTTTCCCTTTTTTTCTTTTTTTTAAGTTTTCCTGAAGAAAATGGACCTGTCATTTAATTTAATTTTCATTTGTTCAGCAGTGTTTACTTTGTTTGAAACTGTCATGCTACATTTGGCAAAGCACCAGATGATGTAAGGGACCTGTTGTATTACCTCTGCATCATAATACATTTTCTCAGCATCCATTCCTGAAATATCTGCAGCATTTAAGGCTTAAAAAAGGGTTTATAGTATCTCTGATATGTGCCTCTTAAGTTTAAGTGTACGTAAATGTGTATGCTATGGTCTATTTGTTTTAGTAATGCCGCACATTTTCAGCCAGGAGAAAAAGTTTGTTTCATCTTTTACCCTCATCCCTGCGTTCACGACGAAAGAGCTAAGCTTTCAACTTTGAATTTACTCTCCAATTCCTTTTCTTTAGAGAACTATGGTTTTGAAGAGTGGAGCTGGTATGTTATTTGTTCGGTATATTATAAGTCTGAATTCAGTCAGTATTTTTGTTTTGTGTTGTTCGTCTCTTGGGAATTATGCAATCAAAGCAGATGCCTCAAGCAGTCTAGAAAGCGCCCCTTGTGAATAAGAGAAAAATCTTGTACACAGCATTTTTTGTATGTGTGTATGAGAAAGGGGGGCATGACAACAAAGCAAATATATGGCATTGTTCTCTGTATACTATACCCGTATGGTGCACCTTTTTTAAAAGCAACTATAACCATCACACCTGCATACATTTACAAAAAAAAAAAGTGTCCAACCATTTGACTCTGCTCAAATGACAATTTTGAGCAAAGCTGATGAAGTGCATCACTACAATGCGCACACCACTTTGACTGACGCAACGGAGGCTCAACCGTCAACGCAGTGGATCTCTATGATGGAAAATAAGCTTGAAAATTGTGCTGGTAGTAGAATTCTGCATTGTATAAACAGACATTTCTCACTCTGAAAACACACACTAACACCAGAGAGACAAAGGCTTTGGCCCTCACCAAAAAAAAAAAAAAAAGAGTAAACACAAATAAGACAGAGCGATACAAGGACAACAAGAGAAATATTATATACACTTTTAATGAGTGCGCCTGCTTCAAGCTTCTGTTTTTAATCACCTTTCCATGTGACATAATTTGCTGCAAGATTGTATATGCTTGAGGGACTTTCAGTTCTTGTCAACTCAAGAGCATTTGAACCAATCAATACCTGTCTATCCTGTGGCACACTCATAGTTGGCCATTAGGAAAGAGCTGCTTAAAGTAAGCTCAGCCAATACCATTAGCCCTAGCCTAAGGGCAGTTCCATGCCTTAGTCAGGGTAGGCACCTGCCCCCGTCACCCCCACCTCACCCCCTTAACCCCCCTCCACCCCTCCCCCTACCATTAAGAACCTCCCCTGAGACATCATTTGGACACATCGGCCAAAGAGCACTTCTTTATTCCCTCTCTTTTCTTTCCCTGGCTCCACCAAAAATCAATACATCTCCCCTTTTTCTTATTTTCACAATTTTGCCTCAATATTATTCTCTTCTCTGCCAGAAACCACCGGGTTATCCTCTCTTTTTTTTTGTCTTTTCATCTACAATTTCCTGTGACTAATGTCTCCACACCATGTTTCAAGGGAAGGAATTGGAAAATAATTAAATTATCTGGTCATGGTGATATCAAACACAGCGAGTGTGCAGAAACAGTTTAAAAGCATACGATTATTCTGTTTTTACGTAATGTTTTAAACGCACACACACACACACACATACATACACACATACATACATACATACATATATATATATATATATATATATATATATATATATATATATATATATATGTATATATATATATATATATATATATATATATATATTCTGCTTTGCAAACTCAGCAAATTGTGTAGCTGTGCTTAAACTGAATCCTTTATTTTTGACACTCAATAAGGGAGACATCAGAGCTCAGATATCTTTGCAGTAATGAGTGAACTTCCTCTGTGTCAGTGTTTTTCTGCTTCAACCATGTCATAATACCAAGCCCTAGAGAACAGCGCAGCGTACACTGTAATGATTCCTGACTGCTTCTAATTTTATAGCAAGGCAACGACTCCACACAGCACAAAGTTTGAGAACAAGTCATACAATATAATGTCCTTAGAAGAGCCTCGGTCACTCAGTTATGGTCCTCCCAACCCTCTATTTCCAATAGAAACAGCCAAAGTGGGGTGCTGCCCTAAATCTTGGCCAGAGCTGTTTACGATAATAACTCTGAAGAGTGATAGCTGGTTCCGCAGCGCCTGGCGATTTCTGTGGCCGCCTATATCGATCGGGGGGTCCTCATGAGCAGCAGCGGAGCTGTGGCTAATGGTGTTGTGTCTGGTGTCCGTGGTAAACGCCCACGTTGAGATTATCATTCCCAGGGGGGACTGAGAAAGGTTTTGCCAGCCCAAGCCCTCAGGGTGTGAGCGACACACTTCAGGGGTCAAGGTAAACTATCAAATGAACAGCCAGGCCTTTCCTTCCTTTGCTTTGAGCACTGAGGCTATACCATACTACACTCCTACTGTAACACTTATAAACCTGTGTGATCCAAAGTCAAAACCACATACATGCCTTATTAATATTTTTCTTATTTCAGTGCATACACAAGACGAGATTATAATCTCACCACCCTGTTGCAACCACGCTTTATCACTCAACTTCTTTGTCTCATTTCTCTACAGTAGTTGTAAAAAGCAATTACTGGGGCATTGATGGAGACTTCACCAAACTGCCTAACTGTTATTAAGAGACCTCAAATGAGACCTGGCTTGACAGACTGATAATGGCTTATTTGACTTCAGAGATCACCCTGGCACAAACACTCCAGCCCCTTCAGATACCCATGGCAGTCATTGTCCTTTGCTATGCATGGCCAATTCCTGGCAGTCTTGAGTGACATCCAACAAGTTCAGCAGATTCAGAATGTAAGTGCACACCAGACAGTATGTAGTATCTTCAAAGAAGGAGCTGAAACAGTCCCATTGTAATGAAGGGAGGTGCTGCTCCCTTCATAAACCTGGCCAGGAATCGAAACCTGCTGTCTACTCACATGTGGGAAGGGAAACTGCGTGGACAATTAAGTTCCGATGAAAGCGCAGCAGAAATGCATCTTTATTATTGCAACCACCTTGTTGATTCAACAGACATTCCTCCATGGATTATGCTTGATGGTATTCAGCTCAGGGTGCGTGCAGAGCATTAGTAGGGCACATTCTAATGAAGT
>JAMQGT020009980.1:0-41535 GCA_024447675.2 Pterophyllum scalare
GCGCCCCCGAAGGCAACAGTCTGCTTTTAATTGTAATCAAATTCTTTAATTTTTCTGTTCACCGATATCAATTTCAATATTTTTGATTGACTTATTGGCTTTGGCAGAAACTTTGTCCTGTTTACAGGAATTTTTTTTAAGCTCCTGCAGATTGTTCAATTTTAAACCTTCTACTCTTTACGAATTTACTATTAACTCCAATTCTAATCGTATTCACCTTTACCCTTCAGTTTTACACAACTTCTCCTTTTAGCAGAGCGCACTGCTCAGCCACTGCTCTCTTCCACATACACACTTTTTATGACCTGAGCCCTGCAGCAGCTCCGTCTCCCCCTCTCTCACATCCACACACACCACGTAACTAGTTATATTTTTGAAGCAAAATTTACAGCAAGGTGATTATATTTGTGCAGAAATCCCCAAGAGCTTAATCCAATTGGCGACCTGGGAATTGCCCACAGCCCAATCTGACCTACTTCTTCTGGGCCCATTGGCTCCAGAAAGAGCAGCGGTAACCACTGTGCGACATGCTAGCTTTCTTATTCAAAACCTCCAAACCGAATTCTTGTGCATTTTAAAATAAAGGTCTCCAAATGTTACTTTAGAAACCCCCAAGAGCTTACGTAAATTTGCGATTGAGCAACATCTCCCCCCGACCCGAGCTGACCTGACTTCTTTCCGGCCTAAAACCCTTAGTTAGATCGCAAAAAAAGCCAGCGGTAACCGCCGTGGAAGATTTTTCCTTTTTCAATCTCTAAAGCGCTACACAACACAACACCGACAGGACAAACTAGCAGACAATACAAATACCATTCACAGCAGCTGCAATCACTCACACACATCTTTCCCTACGGGCCTGAGCTGCCTGACTCCCAAACAGCTGATTTGGACAGAGACGAGACCAGTGACAGTCACCGTGAAGGATTTTTACTTCAAACCCTCAAACACTGATACCCCCCAAAAACAAAAACAGCTCAGAGAAACCAGCTCTGAGCTTCAGGTTAACCTTGTGACCTCTTCACACACACAAACACACAGACACCAGCAGACAGACACACACACAGGCGCCTCATTCACTCATTCACATGCAAGACATGACACAGCACAGGAGCCTGCTCAACCAGTGATCATTAATGTAAACAATGCAACAATTTATCTTTTATCAAATCAATTAAGACCCTTTGTTTCTCACAAGTTCTTTATTAGAAGGTAAGATGAAAGTTTCACTTGAATAAGATTTCCTTTCCCTCAGGCTCGGGCAGAACCTCCGCTTCTCTCACATCACAGGGGTTTATGACAGTTCAGACAGGTATCGCAAATGATGAACATCTCTACTCAAACATCAGCCAGGATAATATCATTAGGACCAGTCCACTCAGCCAAGACTTATCCCTAACTCCTAGCCAGAAGAGCTCGAATGTGGGGGCCTACAGAACTCCAATTTAGGGGCACACTTGTCGGATACACTGCTGAAATACAACATCAGATTACAAGTGTTCAAGGTGAACAGTGCTCATCCCAGCAACTCTCCCAAAGCTTCAAACACACCCCGGATCTTAACGGGTCTCACCCTCACCCCAGTGACCCAGAGAACATAAAGCACTCCATACATCGGTGTGTGTGTGTGTGGGGGGGGGGTCTTTCTCATACTTTGCACAATCCATTAAAGTGGTGCCTGGTACCTAAAACATGAGAATAATGACTCCATGCACCAGTATGAAGGCCACGCAGAATATAAGAATAATACCAGCATAAGTAATAAAAGTAAAAATGGTGACAGTACAAAAATCATAGGTGAACAATAAAAGTAGATATATTCCCATATATGTGATAATAAATGAAAGTAACAATGACTGATCAAAGGCTTCTGGGAACAGGGCCAGTAATTAGCCATGGAGAAGGTAGAGTAAAGTACTGGAATGAGTCCCACCTGGCAGTGGAAGGATGGCCCTCACAGCACCTAGTGTGGTATGATGGATGTCCCACTGTGGGCGGGGAAAGTCCCGCCCAGTATATGATGCAATGGGCCTCTGACTGCAGTAAAAAAGGTACATATGATACATGAAGATGGTTAAAAATATTCCTATAGATGTCACTCATGTTCTTTGCTTGGATTCAAAAGCCTAATCAGGGATGGGGCTGCAAATTAGCCTGTGGCTAGAAGCCTTGGGTACATGGTATCAGTTGCCCATGTGCAACAATGTTTGGTTGTACTGTCCCTCTAATAAATTAATAAATATGCAAGTGATGGCAGACAAGTGAATGTATTCATGGTAAAACAGGCAGCTAGCTTGGCTAAGCCTCTAATTGAAATTCAGTGACTACAGTAATGTGAGCAAATGTTTGAAATCTTAAAATAATGTATTGTCACTAGAGGCTGTCATTGAGCAATATTCCTGCATATTTTGTATTACTTTGTATCCTTGTTAATCACTTCAAAGACCTCACGAAAAACATCATTGCGCGCGCGCGCGTGTGTGTGTGCGGGCACGCGCTCATTTATTAGGTTTGCACCTCTTCCACTGTTATCTAGTAACTTTCCTTGGCTGTTTGCCTTCTCGCCTATTTTTTGCAACAAAGCAGACTAATCTCATCAAAAGTCAACAAGATTTTTTTCCCACAAAACATAAGCAAAAACTGTGATCTTGTGCAACTTTAAAATACAGGATGTCAAGATGTTTGTCTTTGTAGTTTGAATATCTTTTTTTCAGACCAGTTTGAAACATAAGATGTCTGCAGACTGACAAAATAACACGGAGTAATGGGATGAAAGCAAATATGGTTGATGCTTAACCTGCAGACTTCCTTTCCACATTTGGCCTGATATCAGATGCCCTCACCACAAAAAAAAAAAAAAAAAGGAAACTGAAGATTCACACAAGTCCTGCTGTCTCTGAGAAAAGAGATTTTTCCTCTCTTTGACCAAACTCTAATCAGAAAACATGCACCTGGGTCTTACCATATAATGCCAGCAGAGGGCGCTGTAGGGTCATTAGATGTAAACATTCACACTGACAGTGAATTGTGAAGAGATGGCAAGTCTGTGTCCAAGTCACAGAGAAGCATATTTATATTTTGCAAGCAGTCAGTGGTGGTATGGCTGCAAATAGGTTTTGGTCCACTGCAGGATGGAGCAGAGAGAAAAGAATCTGAATAGATGACTGTAGAAAACAGTATCCAGTCACTAATCAGAATGCATTATTTGAAAATATCCACACTTCCTTAAAGAGGTGAGTTGCAAAACTTGCATCTCTACCTAAAAAAGCCTGTTATTTCCTCTCGTATCATTTGTGTGTGATATCACTTGACCCATGACTGAACTACCACAGCTTCTCCTTCCTGGACAAAACTGCTATTTTATCCCCCTCAGATGGCTCATGTGTGAATGCTGGAAAAAAAAAAAAAGGTAAAACCTAGAGAAGCAGAGGTGAAATCAAATCCCTTTAGCAAACAGTAAAAAGGTCAGTGCTGACGCAGACCCGGGAGCAGGCTGTCCTCCCTCAAGACTATATTCTTAAGTGGCTATAGATTCTATTTGTAGCATTTTACCTGTTTACTGACTCCCCCACTCCAAAACCAGGTAGCTGCGCAAACATACTGGAGGGTTTGGATGAACTCTTGTGACATCGCACAAAGGATAAATTTCAACTGCCTGCAATGTGCTGAGAGACCCCAAACGCAACATCAAGAGCAGCAGAACTCATGTTCTTCACAGGATTTGATGACATCTAAAAATATCTAATGTGAAATAATAATTGTGATGATGTATACCAATACCCAATGAGCAGTAATTCCTTCTATCTAAAGCAAGTTTGTTACTGAGATTGTACGAGATTACTGGGACTGTCTTCCTCCAAAAATGTAAGGTAAGTATAGGCCCTTTTACGAGCTACGTCATCAAAAGATGCGCGCGCATTTTGGCAATAGAAGTGAACTGCTACTCCATTCAAATCAATAAGAACAAGGAGACTGCTCAGCGTTTAAACGTGATTTAAAAGCGATATCAGCATCAAAATGTCTGCTGTTCCGTGGTTGGCTGTCAGAATTTATACTCTACCAAAAGCGGACTGGAGTTGTACCAAATCCCACGGGATCACGGCCGTTTATACAGAAAACAGAGGCCTCTGTGGTTGCAAGCCATCAAATGTATTGTTAAAAATTGGACTGAGGACACGATCAGAAATGCTCGCGTTTGAAGCGCCAATTTTATATCAGGTAAAGTTATTTATCTACTCTGGTTATACCGGGATGTCAGGTATCTAAAGTGAACAGCGTTAGCTGGTAGGCTGTCTGGCTTTTAAACTGTAGTGTGGCTGGCTATTTACAGGTGAGGCATCGCTGAACTCAGAGAGCCCTGATTTTTAAATTAATATTTAATCGCACTATAGATTACAACATGCAGTGCCAGTCAAAAGTATGAGCAGACTCACATATGAATGGTTGAGTGTGTCCAGACTTTTGACTTTTGAGTGTATATTTTTTTCATTGTAAATCAATAATATCTGCAGCCGGAAAACTCTTAGCAAGCAGGTACAGTCCGCTGTGAGGACGTAGCTCTCTGACCTGTTTACAATGACCCCAGCCTCATACACACACATACACATTGCTAACATACCACGGGAATCGGGGAGTCGGTTGCCGGTGGTCAGAATTACTTTTTGCAGGTAGTTTTCACGATCTTTCGTTCCCTTCTCGTAGATTGAAACGCTATTGAACGCCGCCGTATTTCTGTTTCCAAAATGCAAATGAGATGATGAGAACTTCTTTAAAATGTTACTTACAAGAAGCTTAGTAATACTGTAACTTGTAAAGGAACTGTTACTCACATCAAATCCTCAAAAGCTGATGTAAGCTGATTACCTAAAACATAATAAATGTCTTCCAGCATTGACGACTGAACCTCCATTCTTCCAAAACTGTGTCTTCATTTTGTTCATGTACATTTGTGAACAGTATATATATGGGGGGGATTCCTAAGACATGCTGGTCGACATCATAAGAATATCCGAGCCTGGAGATAAATTTAGAGATAGCTTTCATAGATCTGGAATGTACTGTCTAAAGCTGTACTGTCTTAGCTACCAACAGCTGAAGCAGCTTAGCTCATAAAGAAGAGTTCTAGCTAACAGAGAAATGCATGGAGAACTGTATCAAACTACTTGACATATAAAACGCAATCTGAAATAATCTAAAAAAACTCATTATAATCGGACAACAAAGTGTGCAGGTTTAAACTTTAACGTACTTCTGAGGATAGACCACCGTGATGCCCAGCCATAACGTGTCTCCTGCTCTTCCTTCGGGCCTCTCAGTTTGACTGGCTGTTTTCCCAGCCAGAGAAGTAGTGCACCACCTAGTGGTCGTTTCTTTTAACCAAGTAATTACATTTGTACAGCTCACAAATGCATATATAAACAGTCTTAGAATATTAAAAAGTAGATGTAGGTGTATGTGTTGTAACTAAAGGGTGCTGAGGTATCCCATCTTCCACAGAAAATCGTCTTTACCACTTGGGCACCAATATATAGTGAAATAAGTTCAGCGGGAAAAAAAACACTAGACCCCGAACAATACTCAGATGACCCAGCTTTGCACCAGCATTTAAACGCACCAAGTTACACACGGATCTGGGAGCTCCCCGGAAGCGTGAAATGTGTCTCAAAAACTTTTTTTGTTTGTTTTTTGTTTGTTTTTAAAGTTTTTTAAAGTTTTTTTTTAATTTATTTTTTTTTTTTATTTTCACAAACAGAACACAAAGATATTTATATACAAACAAAGAGGCAAAACACAATTGCAACAAAGTTCACAATGTAAAAGAATGCATTAATGAAAACATCAATAATAAACAAACAAATAATTCAATTAAAGTAAAATAAAATAAATTAAAATAAAAGTAAGAGAAATACAAAATAAAGATGCTAGGGTTTTTCTTTTAAATTATATTCTTCAGTCAAAGAAAGAAGATTGAGGGCGTTTTTGCTGTGCATTTTGCTAACAGCTTTGATATATAACAGAAAGTCATTGTGAAAAGCATAAAACTTCGGTTGGAGCTTAAGGAATTTGGCTCTGTGAATGAAAAATTTCCCCAGGATGATAATAGTATTTATGAGAAAGTCATTGTTCATATTGTCCAGGATAAGTCCGTATAATATGTCTCTGTCAGAGAACATACTGAGAGAGGGAATTTTAGGAAATAACCAGTCAAAAACATTAGCCCACAATGCCTCAACATAAATGCAGTGAAAAAATAGATGCTCAGTTGTTTGTCTCAAAAACTTTGTGCAGTCGTAACTTTAGTTTTGTCCGTGTGTATCAGGTGATTCGTGTATTACAAAAAATTACAAATCCAGCAAGTTACGCACAGATATTTGAGTTACGCACAAATCCAGCATTACAGACACACAAACATTTTGAGTCAATTTTCTCTCCATACTCAACGCACTGTTCTTGATCCGAAGGCCACATGAAGTTTAGAGGTCTGTAGTGATTAACACAACAGAAAGTTGGTGACCTCTGCGCACTATGCCATGGAAGTGACTGGAACACCTGAATTCAGTGATTTGGATGGGTGAGTGAATACCTTTGGCAATATAGTGAACAAAAGATTGATTTACTCCTGCATCTGAAAAGTGAAGCAGAAATTTCTTAAGCGTGCATTCTTTTTAATAATATAAATAAAAATTTGAAATGTGTTGTGTTGACTACAATAAGGTTGATGTTTATGGATTAATTGCCTATTGTGTTATTTGGTCATTTGTTGATTAATTTATTTTCGATTTAGTCGGTTTACAGTCACTGTGAAAAGAAAGCCCACCATCTCAGTCCTGAGGTTTAAGGTATTGGGACACAGTAAAATTAATCTGGTTCTTTATAGGTCTTAAAATTAGGTAAATACAACTTGACATATTACACTGAGTAATCATTTAACAAAGCCTATGCATTAGCAAGCGGTTGTCTGATAGCTGGAGACACACACACACACACACACACACACACACACACCAGTTGTCCATTCCATCGATGCCACTGGGCTCTGAATTTTTTCCGTCTGGATCCCTGTGTTTCCATAGGAATTAAGAGGGTAAGTTCAAATGAACTTGATTAGGTGACCATCAGCATGTGTGAGTACCTCTGTAAAGCAGAGGTTTTGGCAGGTTGCTGGTCTGGGGCATTCTGGGATGTGTTAACACAATGCCAAGGAGAAAAGACCTCCACAGTCATGTTAAAGAAGTCATTGTTGCTGCCCATCAGTCTAGGAAGCATTATATGTACATTTACAAACTGTTTCCAAATCAAGTCCATAATTCTGCAGTGAGAAAGATTATTCACAAGTGGAAAACATTCAAGATAGACAACCTTCCCATGAGTGGACATCCCAGGAAATTCACCACAAGATCAGAATGTGCAGTGTTCAGAGAAGCTGCCAGAAACCCAAGAGCTACATCTCTACAGGATTCTGTTTATGACAATACAGTTAGACAAAGACAGAACAAGCGTGGTTTGTTTAGCAGGTATGCCAGCAAACCCATCTTTCTAAAAGGAACATGGCAGCATGACTTAGGTTTGCAAACTTGCATCTGAACAAACCACAAGACTTCTGGAAGAATGTCCTTTGGAGAAATGAGACCTAAGGGGTTTGGCCATAATACACACACAGCACCATGTTTGGTGAACACCAAACACAGCATATCAGCACAAACATCATAGCAACTGGTAAACGTGGTGGTGGAGGGGATGATGATTTGGGCTTGATGCAGCCACAGGACCACATGACCTAGCACATGACCTAGCAGTCATTGAGTATACCATAAACTCCTCTGTATATCAAAATATTGTAGAGTCCAAAGTGAGGCCATCTGTCCGACAGCTGAACTTGTCGGAAATTGGGTCTTGCAGCAAGGCAATGCTCCCGAGCACACCAGCAAATCTACAACAGAACATCTGAAAAATCAAGGTGCTGCAGCGGACCAGTCAAAGTCCAGACCTCAACCTGATATGCTGTGCTCGAACCTGAACACAGCTGTGAATAAACGAATGCCCGCTAACCTCAATGAACCGAAATAATGTTGAAAGAAGAGTGGATTAAGATTCCTCCACAGGGACGAGAGAGACTCATACATACAGAACTCATGCAGAAAACTTTCTTTAAGTTACATTATTGCTGCAAAAGGTTGTTCTGCAAGCTACTGAGTCATGGGATGTACTTGGTTTTTCATGCACTGGTTCTGCATTTCGATTTCATTTTGTTAAATAAATAATGAGACGGTGAAAACTGCCAACAAGGTTTAAGACTCATCTGTTCAGAACTTCAGAAGAAACAGATGTTATATACAGAATTATTAATCCAAGGGTTCCTGAACCAACCCTCTGTGGAGGTCCTTTTAAACACAGAACAGTGCTTTCAAGAAAGAATCCTCCTTAAGCCATATAATGTTTAAATATTACCTTTTCATTAAATATTTAATATTTTAGTGAACTACTATACTGTATAGTAGCATTGAAGGTCATATAATGCCTTCCTTGTCCCCATCCCTCATCTTTTTTTATAGACATGCCCACTCACGCTACATGCAGCAATCCCCAGAACACCCTGTAGTATTTAAATTTTTTTCATCCCACTTGGTCTTTCTTCACACTTTAACTTAAAACTGAGTGTTCTTTCGGTATAGAAAAAAAAACTATTAAGATTCACTGTGTGTACTCAGTCTACCGTGACCAACAGGGGGGCTCCAGGCAAGCGTGGCCAGCAGTCAGACAACTATTTTTGGTATAAGTGGAAAATTTTGTTTTGAATGGGGACCAACAGCAAAGGATCAGGCAGTAAGAAGAAAGTCTGTGACTCTTGGGGGGACTGTGGGAAACAGTGACCCTCTGCAACACTCTGCTGGCGCTGAAGGTCTGCATGTGGGTTACCAACAAAACAGCAGGAGAGGGAGGGATGCCAAGCCCATAATTTGACTTTGGGATCAGTGTGTGTGTGTGTGTGTGTGTGTGTGTGCGAGCGTGTTTGGCTGGTGGGAGGTGCGGAGCCAGAATTCATCATCCTCAAAATGCTTTCCACCTGCAAAAGAAAAAAAAAGTGTCCAGTAGTAAAACTTGCAAGGATAGAAATCAAGGCAGTGTTCTTCTTTGTGTCAGCAGTTTGCACTAAAATAGACGAGACGAACCACTCCTCTAAGCAAGAAACACTGCAGAGGAAATCTGGGGAGAAAAATGTCGAGAAAAGAGAATAAAAGGGATTGAATAAATAAGTGGCTGATAACTTAAACTGAGACTAGTTTAAAAAAATGGGTCTGGAATCTGGTCTGACATCTGGTGAATGTTTGTAGGGACTTCAATGCAGGAGGCTAAGATCAGTTTTAGTTTGAAATAGTAAAGGCAGGACAGGGAGACTGTGCCAAACATGAGGCAAAATTTAAGACCAGTTACTTTCTTTGAAGTGTGACCCTCTACTGTACATGGTCCAATACACATGTTTGTTTAAGGGAGTTTAGAAACAGTCTGAGTGATATATCGTTCGCGTCCATATTTCTGTCACTTGTCATCACCCACTCACTTTCCTCCAGAGTGGGCAGAGCATTGGCATCAACTCTCTTTCCAGCTGGTGCAACCTGTAGGCTGTGCAAATGAAACCGCTCGTGGTGTTTTTGGATACTGATTTAGCTAAAATAAACAGGTATCTCAGCAATTTGAATAGCAAAAATAGAACATATAAAAACAAACATAAAAGCAGTTCAAATAATCTGTAAATCAAGATTTAAAGTATAATTTGATACGCTGAGACCGCCTCTCTGATGTCCGGCAAGATGTGCCTGAAATGAGCCGAAAATGGTGTGCAAGTGGGAAAGGCTTTGCCACCAATCGCATACTTATTCCTGCCAAAATATATTCTGTGTCCTACATCCTTAGACTGTGTTCTGTTATAGGAAGACATGAACAGCTTCCTGAGCAGACCCTCCAGGTGCCGGTCCCAGACGAGCTTGCTAACATTTGTTAAATGACTAAGAATGCTCCAAATAAACATGCAAAAATGTATCAGACAAAGAGATGCAACAACCAATGAACAGCAAGTAAAAATGCAACTGCTTACAATTGCACGTTGTGTTGGTATCCTTTCTATTTGGGGGGGGGGATTTGTCAGTGTCTGAGAAGCTGCACATCAGTGCATTTTTAAGCTCCAGTGTTAGCATTCTGGCTGCCGCCATGTTGGTTTTTGGGAGCACAAGGTACCATGTTTGGACGAGAAGCGTGGAGTGCAAAGTTATCAGCTATGTTAACAAGTTTGGTTACAGAAATACACATGCTTTGCATAGATACACATATCAGCTAATTAGTAGACTAATACAATAATTAGTAGATTCATTAAACTGATGGGATGCCCTGTACCACACAGCAAACCATGATATTAATCAGATAGTCCATCAGTACAAACACACTGGAGGGGTCCAGTTCAGTGGAGGTGAGGTTAGTCAAGCAGACACCAGTTGGCTCCAGCTGCCTGTGTCAGGACGCTTGTCAATCAAAGTGGCCACACCCCAAAAGACCAAAACTTTGTTCAAAGCTGTAAACATGCTTTTTAATGCTGTAAAGTCGGACATTTTAAACATGAAGTCTGAGTGGATGGACTCGCTTTCAAAGCCAGAGGAACTGCCTTTTTTTTTTTTTTTTTACACTTCCACTCTGGAGGTTCTGTTTTGGAATTGACCAAAAAGAAAAAAAGATCTATGTATGAGTGTTTGATAGATATTAAAAGAACACAAAGTTTGATGTATCATTTTTGGTACAAGAAACACACAAAACTCTGCTACAAATGAACATTTAAAGTTTGTTCCCAGGACCAACTCTTCTCATACATTTACACTGAACTTGAACCATACCCTACCTATTAATGTAGGTTAATAATTTGTACCAAATAATTCCTTCAGTCCAAATAGATTGACACAAAGTCTGACCAAGTATGACTTTGAGAAACTTCCAGATCTGTGTTGTGTCATGAGAACGTAGGTTGAAACTCCCCAGTTATAAATACACCTCAGCCGTCAGAAACCCTGCGGCTGTGAGATGATTACCATGTTTCGCCACCAAAACACAGCTGCTAACTATGTTAAAATAATAACAACGTCTAAATCTATGAGTGGTGGAGGGCTGAGAGGAGGAAGTCCGACCGCACGCTCGCACAGTAGCGCACACACACACACACACACACACACACACTCACACACACACATTGCTTCTCATCCTGCCCTGCAGTGATTGCTGGCCCACATGCTTGGTGTGTGTCCACCCAGGAGTCAACCGCCAGCAGAGATGGGCCATAAAGCATGAGAGTGATTGCACGAGTCCTATTTAGAAAGCACCTCACTTTTACACACGCACAATTCCACATTTGACCACAGAGGTGGATGCATACATAAACACACACACATTTTACACATGCGCTTCAGTGTGTCTCAGGCGTGACCAGATGTGTCCAAATTTCAAACATATCTCACAAACCCTCATAATTGCTACGTCCATTTGATGTTTCTGTATATTACTGACCAACACACACAATCAAAAAGGTTTTATTGCTAAAACTGGCAACACAGGAGTATGTTGTTAGACTTACACAAACACAAGCCAGGACTATTTATTCATTTGCTATGAAAAGACTCGTGCTTTCCTTTAGAGTTAAATGTTGTGGATTAAGCCTTCCAGGCATGTAACTATTATTTTTAAAGATTCATGAGATGACTACGAGTGGGGTGACCAAGTTTAGTGTGAGAGTGAACAGTGTGAGGGCTTTGAGTCTGATGCAGATTGACTGAAGCATCGGATGTATGCAGTTCCTTGCTGAGAAGTGTGGCACACGGAGGGGAGAGTACGCCCTCCGTGTCTGTGGGGCCCTTCTCAAAGGGGCCAGATTATATTGTGCTACGGTCAGCACATCATGGTCATGGAGCCTAGATTTATTACCGCTGCACCTGAGTCTATTTAACTGCTGCAAAGTCTGCCATGTTTCACAGAAACATCTTGGAGGTATTAAAGATGTGTTGATAAAAATGTGTTGTTTTTAGTATATGTCACCACCAGTCACCACACACTTGTTAATAAGGCACCTGTGGCAGCTTTTTGATGAAAAAGTGTTTTCTTAATAGTACCCAGAGGTCATCTCTAGAATCCTATTTGATCACATACACACACTGTATGAAGAAAAGTACTGCTGCTTTTCCATGGAAACCCATGCCATGAAGCTCCTGCTGCACAGTTTTTGTGCTGATGTTGATGCCAGAGGAAGTTTGAACCTGCAGTTACTGAGTCAGCAGGGTGTTGGTGACTTGGCACTATGCCCCTCAGCACTTGGTAACCCTGCTCTCTAACTTTACGTGGTTCCACTTTCCAGTAATACCACCACCTGCAGTTAATCATGGAATATCTAGGAGGGAACTGACTTATTGCAATGGTAGCATCCTATTACATAACCACACTCAATTTCAGAGAGTTCACAAATGTTTGTAAAGCCATGCTGTATGGCTAGGTGCTTGATTTTGTACTCTGAAAACACCTGAATTCAAAGATTAAGAGGCCTGTCCATATAATTCTGACCCCTTCTTGGCCAGATCTTTCAGACTCCACAGACAGCTGATGCTGTTTGCTTTGTGTGATTCCATTCATCACTCAGCCTTTCTCTGGATGCATACTCATCATGACTCCTCATGATGTCTGAGATCTAACCACAACTCTGAATGAACTCCAGCAAGTTTCATACACTCTTAACCCAGATATTAATTGTAATTAAACTTTCTAGTTGGGCAGCATGGTGGCGCAGTGGTTAGCAGTGCTGCTTCACAGTTAGAATACCATTTGGCCTGGGTTCAATTCCACCTTGGCCCAGGCCTCCCTCTCTCTCTCTGTGGAGTTTGCATGTTCTCCCCGTGTCTGCGTGGGTTTCCTCCCACAGTCCAAAGACACGCGCTTACTGGGGTTAGGTTGGAAACTCTAAGTTGCCCATAGGTGTGAGTGTGGATGTTGTCCGTGTTAGCCCTGTGCCAGACTGGCAACCTGTACAGGGTGTACCCTGCCTCTCGCCCTATGTGAGCTGGGATAGGCTCCAGCCCCCTGTGACCGAGAAGAGGATGGATAGAAACTTTTTAGTAATCATTACTTATTCTTTCATGTTTGGTAAAAATGTTGTCCCATTACTAAATCAAGTTAGTTAACTGTACATTTCTACTAAAATATACTAAAATATAGAGTGTAATGAACTTATTAAGCAGAGATTACCAAAGATATTATGTTTTTGAAGTGAAGGGGCGGGGCATATTCAAGCTCAGGCCTGCTGCAACAGGCCCCGGCAAATTCAGCGGCTCCGGACTGGTAATCTGCACTATCTAATGCAGTTCAATGCAACAGCTCTGCCACAACTTTTATTTCTTAAGACAGTTTGCAATGTTCAGTTTACAGTGTTATAAGAGACATCAATGCCCAGCCACTTGTACTCTACAGGACAAGATTTAGAAGTTTATGCTCAGAGCTCAATAGTAATACTTAGTTTATATAATACAGTTAAAGGAAAATTCAACACTTTTCAACTGGAAATGTAAATGGTAAATGTAGTAATTTGAAGCAGTAAATTCAAAATAACATAATTCTTCCTCAACAGCAACATCACCACTTATTTTGCAGCATAGATTTTCTCAGTCAGTAGCAGCACAGGAATTTATCGCTTCAGTTAGTTACATTTACCAACAACACAGACTATACATTTACATAAAACATGCAAAATCTTCCCTTAAACATAGCTGATCTGTTCTTTTTCAAGTTGGAGATTGTGTCCAATTTTAAGGTGTCCAGTTTTTCACAAGGATGCAAATATTTTTGTTGAATGCTACTGTAGGTGGAGTGCCCTCTCTGGCTTAGGGATGAGTTCCTGCCTCAAGTGGAGCAGTTCAAGTATCTCAGGGTCTTGTTCACGAGCGACGGGAGAAGGGAGCGGGAGATCGACAGACGGATCGGGGCTGCTTCTGCAGTGATGCTGACGCTGAACCAGTCTGTTGTGGTGAAGAGGGAGCTTAGCGTAAAAGCGAAGCTGTCGATTTACTGGTCGATCCACTACCCTCACCTATGGTCACAAGCTTTGGGTAGTGACCGAAAGAACAAGATTGTGAATACAAGCGGCAGGAATGAGTTTCCTTCGAAGGGTGGCTGGCCTCTCCCTTAGCGATAAGGTGAGGAGTGTGGCCATCTGGGAGAGAGTAGAGCCGCTACTCCTCCACATCGAGAGGAGCCAGTTGAGGTGGCTCGGGCATCTGGTTAGGATGCCTACCGGCCGTCTCCTGGGTGAGGTGTTCCGGGTATGTCCAACCGGGAGGAGGCCCTGTGGTAGACCCAGGTCACGCTGGAGAGATTATAACTCTCGGCTGGCCTGGGAACGCCTTGGGGTCCCTCCGGATGAGCTGGTGGAGGTGGCTGTGGAGAGGGAAGCCTGGGCTTCTATGATTAGGCTGCTGCCCCCTTGACCTGGTCCCGGATAAGTGGAAGAGAATGGATGGATGGGTGGATGAATGGATGGGCTACTGCGTTTGTATTCTTTCTCTAAACATGTTAGAATTTATTTCAAGCACTTATGCCTATTTTTACTTGCCTTTTGGATGGCAAGGTTTTTTTGAATGGCTACTGTTTTGATACATGTTTTTGTACTTGTGATAAGCTTGATGACAAACTACAGTTAAAATTGTCTTTTGCATAAATATTCTGTGAAAATGTAGAAATATGTTTATTATATAATAAAATATAGTGGAATATTGAAATGTATTTGATTTATTCTCCTTACAATTTAGCGTTGCATTCAATACAACTTGAACATCAAAAGGGTATTTAATTACATCAGAGGAAATGTTATTACTTATATTAACAGCAACACAGCTCGGGGTGGCTGTAGCTCAGGAGGTAGAGCAGGTCACCTACCAATCAGAAGGTTGGTGGTTTGATTCCTGGCTGCTTTGGGCCACATGCCAAAGTATCCTTGGGCAAGATACTGAACCCCAAGTTGCTCTCCAACACAAGCGTTGGAGTGTGAAGGTTAGACAACAAAAAGTGGAAGTGCTTGTTTGATTGGGTAAACGTGTTGTATGAGTGCTCAGTCAGAGTAGAAAAGTGCTATATTAGAACTACTCCATTTAACAAAATATAAATAGCTTTAAATGTAAAAATGTTTATTTGCTTTACATGTAAGTTTAGCTTAAAATAGTAATTTTATACAACTCACTCTTAACCCAAATTAGCTGAGTTTACCAGAAAATCGCATGGAAACCTATTGCCTTAAACCATTCTAGTTTTCACACAAAGATGAAACTAAGCATGTTTAGTTGTGTTAACTTAGAACCTTAGTGCAATATATCAAACATGTTTAGTAGTATTTACTAAAATTGATTAGCTCACATAAATAGGAAGAAATTTATACGAGCTAATCAATTTTAGTAAAGACTACTAAACATGCCTGGTTTCATCTTTGTGTAAAAACTAGAATAGTTTAAGGCAACGGGTTTCCACACGATTTTCTAGTAAACTCAGCTAATTCGGGTTAAGAGTGTAGACTCACAATGGAAAACGCTGGCATTACACACATTTAACTTATCTGTCAGAGTGGTGGTGTGGAGTTGTTTCATTTAGTTGTGGCTTCAACACAAACTGACGGAGGACTACATCTGACATATGTGAGTGGAGCAGATGTCATATTTGCTCTGCTACAGCAAACCAGCTGTTGAGCAGTCTTTCCTCTGACTTCATTAAATATCTTAATAACTTAACACAGCCAAAGGCCCAATGAGTGCTTTCAAAGCATTTTTTTGCACAATGACAAAAGTGTATCCTTAGACAGGGTCAGTCAGGATCAAACAGAGGAGTAATTCAAACTGATATTGGGCCTAATTACGCTCTTATTACACTTGTAAAGTCAGTTTTATGTTAGATACAGTATGTACAAATGCACAGTAGCAGGTATGCAGTAAAGGTGTTGTGTGTAAGTTGGCTCAATCACACTGAGTGCTTCCTAAACATTTCCAAACACTGTGCCTGGATGCTTCCTGTGTCGACACAGGTACATTAAAAAGGAGATTTTCCTGTTTTTTCAAAAATTGGGAAATTATTCCTTTATTCTACAAGCCAAAATCCTGAAATCTGCTGTTTCTGACTGACGGGCTGGGTAACTGACTTGAGCAGTTCACAGAGGTCCTATGCCAGTGGCCACTTCTGCAACAGAGTCCCGTGAATTTTGACAGCACTGTGATGCTTGGCTTTTTTCTCCAGGATACCTGGACCAAACCCAGGCAGCAGATTATAATCTTGCTTCGTAGCTGATTTATATAATGCACATTCAGGGGGGAGCATGCAGCAGTCGTGTGGAACTGTCTTCATTGTCATGTTATGAGATTCTGTTGTATGCAGTCTACATGCATTATTTAAAACCTTCGTTGTAAAGTAGAAGCGTCTTGCACATTTTCCTCATATGAATGTGCATCTTTGTGTATATGCGTGCACTCCTCTGAGCGTGTGGCTTTTCTCGAGTGTAAATAGGCGGCCTACGGGGACTTTTTATCCAGAGTCTTAAAACATCTGTGCCAGTCCAGAGGAATGAGCGGAAATGCACTCTGGGAAGTGAACCGATCGAAATCAGCAAAAACACAAAGTTGCTCTTTGTGTGTGTGGCAGCGGGCACAGCGAGGGGGCCCGAGCGCTCGCAGACATCACAGAGCTGAGATCAAACACTCTGAAAACCAGAGGTGATGGAGAGCCACAAGTGAAAGATAAAACCTTTGACACAACGTGAATGTCAGGCTGGTTTTATTAAAAATGCTTCCTCAGTGGCATTTGGACCTGTGAAAACTTTGATTCCTTTTTTTATTCCCAGAATGCAAAAACCTCACAAACACTAGTTGGACTGACAGGTTGTTAATGAATTTCAGTTGGCGCCTTTCTTGTGCTTTAAACATGCAAAACCAACTGGTACAGTAGATATGATCTACTCCCTGGAACTGAAACAGGGAGTAGATCTTCCTCTCCAGTTCCTGGAAACACCCACAGCTTGCAAGAAAGAAATTTCTCTCCAAAGTTTTCTCAGAATTTGAGATGACGTTGAAATGTTAATGCCTGGATTCCTCGGGCTATCTGGAAGCTGAGGCGACTGATATTAAAATAGTGTGGCCACTCAACCATATGTTCACAGCCATATGTGCGCAAAAAGTAAAGTGTAATGTAATACAATGTAAACTAAGGAGCAGATTCCACTCTTTAACTCGGGGTTAGCAGGATTTAAACACTTTAAGGTTGCTGAGTCATTCAAGTTGCATGTTTTCAAAGCATGAAAAAATATATAGGTTATTGATTTTTTACAGCAGAGCGTCTCTAAAATAGTCAAAGAATGACAGGAAACATACTTTTGTACTTATTTAATATTTTTTAAGATTTCTGAGATTTTGCCAATGTGCATTCCTGGCCAGCCAGGGTCCATTTATTTAAATGTAAAAAACAAACAAACAAAAAAACAAGAGCTAGGAAATGCAGAATAAAATATAAAAAAATATCTGTTACACACACACACACACACACAATATTTACAAAAATATGAATATACTTGAGTGGTAGATTTATGCTTTTCATACAGAAGCTGTTATGCCATTTACTGTGTATTGCTTTGATTTGCACAGCTGTTAAAATTGTAAATTAAAAAGAGGAGGACAGCGAGCATTACAAGCATGTTTTCAGTATTATTTACAACATTATGTACAAAAATATGCAACAAGCATTTTAACTGTGAATATTAACACTATAAGCAGACATACAATTCCCCAACACCCCAACCAGATGCATTAGCAAACCCAAACAATTCCTGTACTTAAGTAAAAGCTGTGATTCTCTAACATTAATAAAATATTTTAGTTTTACTCACTTAATGTGATAAAGGGATAAATTTATGCCATGAGAAAGTTAAAAACAAAACAAAAACAAGACTCTAAAGCTTCTCTCCACTTTGCATGTTTAAAGGAAAACAACAGATTTCTATTCTGAAAATGTGAAAACAATATAACAATATGTCATTTTTAAATTCAGTTATTCTTATATTTTGTTAATATGATCAGTTTGAGTCTCCACAGAGATAGTGTTTTATATTATATTATATTATAACTCTCATTTCGGTGCCAGTTGAAGGATTAAATCCTCTGTTGTTTTCTCTGCTTTGTCTCTATATAGAAATGGGGCACATCTGGAATTAGTCAGCAAACACATCTGATTTTAGCCTTCTACCTTCACCTTTCAAAATGACACAAAGCGGCTGGAAAGTTGATAAATCTGGTGTTTTAAATCCAACTTTGATGGTTAAAAAACAGGATGTCATGTCTATGGTCAGCTGTAGATATTTAGGGAAAGATATGAGGCAGAAGACATCATTCACTGAACATCCTTTGCTACGTTATTACTGGACAGTGATTCAGTCATGACCAAAGACAGATGGGAAGCCTTGAGTTACACTTTTAGTGACAGTAGCAGTAAAGCTGACTTACTCACTCTAGGAATGAACATAATTATAGCTTGTACATGGATAATTAGTAGGCTTGCCGGGTATGAAGTGGACATGTTTGACGGTACTTTGTCCTTTAAGTGGTTTTCAGATGACTGCAAACACTCTGAAGGCTTTTCCTCCTGTGGGGTTTGTTTGGCTGGAAGAGGAAGAGTGAAAGAGAGAGATGCAAGAAAAAGATGTTACATGTAAAATGTCTGCTTCTAAAACAAAAGCATCTACATTGATACCAATTAAAATATACACATTAAAGCTCTACAGTAGATTATTCAAGTTAGTGATATTAACTGGAATGAAATGCTACCTTTCTGAGCTGATGCCATTCTGATAGCTACCGCTGTAATGCCTCCTTTTGTCCACTGGCATCACATCGAGGTAACCTCCCGACTCATTCTGGATCACTCCAGCATGGATGGCTGCTCTGCAGATACTTGACTTCTGGACAGGCCAAGACAATGTGTGGTTAAGCAGAACAGCACCTATAACCTATCAGCACTTTATTGACCGCTGCAAACAGCTGATATAATCATTTTGAAGCCATTGAACATTTCAAATTGGACATTTATAGCAACATGATAATCAGAATGTGACTTTCTGACAAGGCGTTTAAAAGTTTAATTATAGTGTTTAATTACAGTATTTTACACTGGCGCTGTATATGCTAGCTCACAACTGCATCATCTCTAACTCAATCTCTAACCATACTTGCAGTCCCTATTTTCAGTGTTCATATGTGTTCATGCTACCAAATGCAGCAGTGGTCATGAAAAATTAAGAACCTCCTCATTTCTTCCATAGAAATTAGAGGGTAAGCAGCAGCCAGGTGCTGCTAATCAAATGCACTTGATTAATTGATCATTAGCAAGAGTGAGCACCTCTATTCAAGCAGAGGTTTTAGTAGTTTGCTGACTGGAACATTCAGGTCTTGTGTCAACATGATACCAAGGAGGAAAGATATTAGCATTGATCTTTACAGAAGCAATTGTTGCCGAATTGCTGAATGTGGGAAAGATTATAAACTAATTTCCAAAGAATTTGAAGTCCAGTTGGATTAGTCGCAAGTGGGAAACACTCAAGACAGTTGCTAATCTGATTGACAATCACACTATTGGTACCATCCACTGAGTGAGGACAATAATGCAAGAACTTACATCTGAGAAGTATTTTGTTCCAATAACACGGGCTTGACTCTCATGCAAACAGTTTTTGGGACAGTACAGCCTGGGGAAAAAAGCCAGAGCTAACATAAGGTCAAAGAATATTTTAAGCACCTGTTCTTTCCATAAAAAACTTGAATGATCAGCTAAAGTTTGAACCAGTGTAAAAAACAAACAAAAAAAAACCAAACAAACTATAAATGGCAAAGTATAGACCAGTTAAATTAGTAAATATTTAAAGAAGCATAAAAAAAATAATAAAAATTAATGTAGATGACACTACTTTTCTTTTTACTGGCCACAAGGGTCATAGCCCTGACCTCTGTTACACACGTTACCTGGGACAGTGTCGTACAGGTTTCTTGAAGGGACAGAAAAGCGCCACTGTGGTATCACATCTCACCGCCTTAACTGGAATAAAGAGTTGACAGCACACAACAAAAAAAATTTTCTACAGTATTTCTGTGCATAGGCACACTGTGCAAAGTGAAATGTGCTTCTTACCAGGCACAGAGTCAACTTTGAAGGAATTTGCACTTCTGTTTTTCCTGTAAAGTTGACAAAAATGGCATTAAACCTAATGCGTTATAGCCATCTGTCATAATTAAAGAGAATATCTATCAGTCCTCTATAAAGTATAATGCTTAATAAAGACACACAAATACAGAGACTGATTCCTACCCAATGGATTGAATACCATTCTTGTATGACTTGGTGAAATGTTGCTTTCTGCCCAGTCTGGTCACATCCAGCCATCCTCCGTCATTGTCAATGACACCAAAGTGTAGCCCAGCTCCACACACGCTGGATTGCTGGAGGATCAATCAAGCAAAGATTGTTTTATAGAGACATACTAATAAATGAAAGAACACATTGATGGCTGTTACTTGTGAGTCTTTACCATGTCATAATATCCAGTCCCAACTACTTTTCCAGGCCTGTCAGTGCAACCGGGTGGACACTCATATCTGTGGATCCACACCGCAGTAAAGTGAAGAGCACAGTGGTACTGAAGCTAAGGCCATTCTGTGTTTTCTATGGATCATATATGTTAACCCTTCAATGCTAAGTGTATCATATTTGATGCGTGAGTTTTTGTGAGTGTACAATTTTAAGCAACACCAATCTCAGATCACACAAATGTGAACAAAACTCATACGGCATCTACCTGTTACAGGTTGTTCCCTTGCAGTGATCCCTCAGCTTGGTCTCACAGTCCACCTGTTGGCCTTAAGTAACACAAACTCAGTATTAGTATTGTATTGTTAAGTGTGTCATTCAGGGATATATAGTAATATGGGTTCATCCTTACACATCTGCTCTGTGCTGACAACCCTGTCTCTTCTAGGTTGTCATTAGGCAAGCTGCTTGGCGCCTGAGCCCTGGGCTGGGGCTCTCTGTCTCTTGGTTCTGGTTCGGGCTCAATGTAGTTGGTCTCCTCGATCTCAGGAGCTGGACGTCTGTCAACACCGCCATCTGAAAACACACTCCATTGTAGTTTTTCAGTTGATTTGAGAATTTTCTTGAGCGCATTTATCACGGTAATTGTATTAGCTGTCAATTTCGATTTTATGCCACATTGGTGCTATAAAAATGGGCAAACTCAGGGGAAACCTGCACAGTGATCACGAATGACTGAAATATAGGGTCTTTTAATAAAGATTTGTGTGCCAAAAAATGTAAGATAGGACCTCATAGGTTCTAACCCACCTTTATAACAGAGGTTGTCCCTGCACCCCCCACCGTAGCTCGCTGGACAAGCAGAGCAGGGAGTTCCATATTTGTATGGAGCATGGCCCCACCAGTTACCCCTGGAGGAAAAAAAAGAAAAGAAATTGTAACACTGATTTTAACACGATTGAAAACTGCTAGGATGTGCACAACCTTTTGTTTGGATTTTCCTTATATATTTCTTACATATTTTAATTTTGTTACATGCAAACAATGGTAGTGAGTAGAAACTGATATGAATGAGTGGATGATTGTGTTCCTTGTGCTCTTGCTAAATCGTGTTTTGTTCTGTATGAAACACTGTATTCACCGATGGCAGAGGTGCTCCATGATTTAAATGATGCCCTTCAGCTTTGGTTCCACTCCTCTCTCTTTGGAAAGAGTATGACTACGTTTTCTAATGTGTTATCATGTGTTGGCCCTGCTGAAAACTTACGGTGGAGAGTAGTTGCAGACCAGATAGACCGCTTTGGCCCAGATCATTCCCCACACGTTCATGTTGTAACACACGTTGATGGCACAGCCAATGCGATTAGTGGTTGCCCACACCAACTAATAACAAACAAACAAAAAAAACAACAAAAAACATGTGAACTGATAACATGTAGCTGAATTTCAACAAGGCAGCTGTAATTACCGTATGTGTTGTAATACGGCATAACTTTATAGGATTTCAATCCATGCAGCATTTATAATTAGATAATTTCACATTTTACACCCAAATTTGTGAGTAGTTATCATTAGATATTCTTTTTAAAGTGAATAAGCAACCACGGTATGCATATTTTCTTGGTTAGATTTACTGTAGCTAATTCTTAGAACTGTAATTGGACAGAATAATTTTTGATATCCCACATAATTTTATACCAATAAATATGATTTTTTTAAGGAAATAAATGTGTTCCTAGTGACTTTTAAGACAATTACCTGAGTATAATGAGTACAAACAGGTCCTGAACACCTGAATGGACAGTGTGGGTTGCATTCCTGGGAGTAGGGGTAGCTGTAGTACCTCACCTCATCATACCAGGCCTGGACATGGTATGTTGGGGGCCGGTCCCTGATGTGATAGAAAAAGCATAAAAGTATTAAAGTAAGTATAAAAGAGGGCTGTAGCCACTGTGACATCATCCATTTGTTTCTCAAAGTTCCATTCTGAACACGAGCACTCGAGATGAGACGTGCCTTCGGTTAAAAAAAAAAAAAAATAGATCCATAGATTTACCAAGATTTACAAAACTCATTAATTTTTTATGCATTATAACCCAAAATAAATGACTGAGCCCATAAGCAAAGTGTTTACATTTCACATTCACCAGCTATTTGCTAATGGTCCACTGTTGAGTCTCTGGAGGCTCAAAAATATACATTTAAATACATTATTTTTAAATGCTGACCAAGATACGTCAATTTAGAGCTGTCAAAAGGAACACAGTTTTATTGCTACACTTCCCTGCACTTCTTTGTGCATACACACCTGCCCCAGTGTGCTCCAAGGTTTTGGCCTATTTGTGTCAGCAGGTGGCTTGGTCCATGTTCCCATCTGCAGGTGTGAGCCCAGTGCTCTGCACTTCTCTCCAACTCATAATCCCATACCTGAGGAGCACACACATTTTTCATGTCAAAGAGGTCATGAAAACACAGAACTATGCACAGGTTCTTGAAAAAGATGAACCTTTAAAGTTAGGGCAGGGAGTTAATTGCTATTGGGTTTGATAAACCCCTTATCATGGAGGAGGGGTTTGTGTGTCCCAGGCCAGATGAGCAATCCCGGGCAGGGACAGGACTACCACGGTAGCTGGGCCTTAGCCTGTAGGGCCTGGCCAGGTGCATTCCGAAGAGGAGACACCACCACCCACAGGAGGCATTTTAGGGGTCAAGTGGAGTTGCCCTTAGGCAGCAGGCTGGGGCGGGTATCCTTGTATCCTCTTGGCTTGCTGCCTGTATGTCAGAGTGTTCACCGGTGGACGAGAAGGTTGTTTCCCTGCACCTTTGGGCCAGAGAACAGTTCCTGACTGTTGTTTGCGCTTACGTGCTGAATGACATCAGCACACTGGGTTGTGTGCTCGAAGGTGCTCCGTCCCGTGACTCCGTCATCCTACTGGGAGACTTCAGTGCTCACGTGGGTAACGGCAGTTAGATTTGGAGACGTGTGACTGGGAGGAGTGGCCTGCTTGATCTGAACTCTAGTGGTGTTCTGTTCTTGGAACTTGTATACAAATCATTTTGTCCATGACGAATACCATGTTCAAATATAAGGATGTCCATAAGTGCAGGTGACACCAGGATACCCATGGTCGCAGGTCTATTATAGATTATGTAATTGTATCATCAAATCTGTGACCTTATAATCTGGACACTGGTAATTATTATATGGTCTTTACCTTACAATATAAAAGTGCCTTGAGGCAACTGTTTGGTGTGATTTGGTGCTATATAAATAAAATTGAGCTGGTGAGTTGATTCAGGTGGCGGGGGAGGATGCTGGACAGATCTGGCACACCTAAATGGATAGTGAGGGTGCACTGGCAGAGGTCCCAGTCCATGAGATCTTCAGCTCCTACTTAGCAGAATTTCGACAGGACCATGTTATGCACCTATATTGTTGAGGCTGCTGCATGGAGCTGCGGCTGCAAGGTGGTTGGCCCCTATCATGGTGGTAATCCCTGAACTGGATGGTGCGCACTGGAGATGAAGGGACTCATCGAGCTGAAGTTCTATCAGGCTTGATTAGTCTGTGAGGGAGCTGCTAGGTACAGACAGGCCAAGCAGAATGTGGCTCGAGTTGCGGCTGAAGCAAAAACTTGGGTGAAGGTGGAGTTCAGTGAGGCCATGGAAAAAGACTTTCAGACTGCCTCAAAGCAATTCTGACCATCAGGCGACTCAGGAGGGGAAAGTGACGCTCTACTTGTACAGTGTATAGTGTAGGTAGGGCGCTGCTGATTCAACTGAGGATATAGTCAGGTTGTGGAAGGAATACTTCGAGGACCTCGTTAATCCCACAGACACACCTTTTGTAGAGGAAGCAGAGTCTTGGAACAATGAGGAGTGACTCGCCCATCACTGGGGGTGAGTTCCCTGCTTAGGCTGCTGCCCCCCACCAAATAAGTGGAAGAAGATGGATGGATGGATGGACTCTTGGGAGTCCAGAGTAGCTTGGAATTTGAAATATTGGAAAATAAAACACTCGTCTCTGCATCACCTTTCTTATTAAAGTTGGCCACGTATAATAGTTGTGGCTTTAATTGTTACTCATTACAACCTTTTTAGATATCTCAGCAGTCTCTTCAAAGAACCCCACAACCCCAGTTCCAAAAAAAAGTTGGGATACTGTGCAAAATGCAAATAAGAACAATGCAATGATTTGCAAATCCCATAAAGCCACATATTATTCACAACAGAAAATTTCAGTAAATAAAAAAAATAATTCTGGATTTGATGGCACTTGTTGCTGATCTTTTGAGGAAGGAATGTTGTCCCATTATTGTCTGATATATTATTCTAGTGGCTAAAAGTCCTGGGTCTTCTTTGCTGTATTTTTCATTTGATGATGTGCTAAATTTTTTCAACTGTTAAAAGGTCTGGACTGCAAGCACAAACTCCCTTTGTGCAAAATGGGACTTTATTTGGATTGGGGTTGTAGACTATTACTAATTTCAATAAAAATCAATCTGAAAGTAACCATGCACACTTGAAGTGAAGTTAACCTGAAAAATCAGCCTGGTCTTGGCCTTTACTTGAAAGTACCACGACTCTATGCATGCCTCTCACAAATTTGACACCATATAGTCAAAACTAGGCCTATACACTCTCTTACACACACACGTATACGAGAGACCACCACATCAACTGACAGCTTTGTGCTACTATTCGGTGCGGTTGTGTCATAGCTTGTTTCCAGTAAGTTCTGGTCTCATAAAACAATCTGAGAGATGAAAAAAAAAAGCCAACAAATAAAGAACTAAAAAACACAGAAACACAGAGAGCCTCTGTTTTAAAGGGCTGATGCCATCTTTTCTGCAAAAGCTTAAGAAAATCAGTTGAACTCAAGTCAAAATACCTAAAAATTACTCACATACCTCTTATTTTAAAGAAAGCAGACTGTGGCTATGGGGCTGAGCAATTTAAATGTCGCGGCAAAGTTAATTTACTGTTGACTCTGTTGGGGGGAGAAGAATAGGTGCAGTGTGCGCTCTGTTGGGATACTGTTTAGTTGCATTACAGCTATCGTGCGTCAAAACTAATAGGATAATGTTTAAGTGTTGAGTTGCAACTGCTTTGCTTGACCACCATAATGTGTTCCATATGCTTAGACTAAGGCTAACACACTGTTGCACATTGTGGTGCTGCTTACTGTTCATGCCTGAGTGGAAAAGTGATATTTGGACATGAGGTGTTTGGCCGTAATCCAGCTGTGGCTGATGTACCAAAGCAGAGAATTGTTTAATTTCAGCTATGTGATATTTTTCAAGGGTTTTGAAATTGTATTTTAGTTGTTAGGTAAGATTCTCGTCAAGCCAATTTTGAATGTTTTCACTTAAAATTAAGCTCAGATATTGTATGAAATATTTGAGCTCCAGGTTGGGAGCATGTTGCTACAACGTTTGATGAGATATGAGCTCCATTAATGTGCAAAAGTATTGAGCCACCCTTCACTTCAATATATTTTGCTAAGAAAATGAGAAATAGACTGATTTATTGAAAAGTGAAAAAACAAATAGAAACACTGTACTGTATATAAGGCAAAATAAAACAGAGTTTATACCATTTTAACAAAACTCAAGCCTGAAAGTCACAATTTGGTATTACGCTTTATTCTTCAACACAGCCTGAACTCTCTGGGGCAGCTTTCTCGTAATTTTTTTTTTTAAGTAGTCTTCAGGAACAGTTCTCCAGGCTTCTTGAAGGACATTCTTCTTTGGATGTTGGCTGCTTTCTGTCACGTTCTCGGTCATGATGATCCCGCACTGCTTCAATAATGCTGATGTCCGAGCTCTATGGAGGCCAATCCATGACTGATGATGTTCCATTGTGTGTTTTTCTATCCAGGTATGCCTTTACTGCATTGGCAGTATGTTGAAAGCTGTTTCCAATCAGATGCTTTCCATCTGACTATACGTTTTTGCATTCATAATTCCATCAGCAAGATCTCAAACACCACTGACTGCCCCAAACCATGACAGAGCCTCAGCCATGCTTTACAGATGGCTGCAGACCATCACTGTTGTCCCTCTTTCCTGACCTCTTCCATACACACTGATGACAATTACAACCAAAAATGTCAAATTTGGATTCATCGCCCCATCAGACCTGTTGCCACTGATTTTCAGTCCAGTTCTTGTGTAATGTGGCATACCTCAGCCTTTACTCTTTGTTTCCCTGTCTCAAGAATGGCTTCTTGACAGCCACCCTTCCACTGAGACCATTTCTGATGAGGCTTTGGAGAATACTAGATGAATCAACTGAAGGGCCAGGTGCATCTCTCAGGTCCTGTGTCAGGTCTTAGCTGGATGTTTTCCTGTTTCTTAAGGACATGACTTTCAGATACTGTTCATTTGAACAAATAGTTTTTAAGCTTGTCATTTCTTATTTTGTCCTCCACTTATCCAGTTTCCATTTTTCAGCACACACACTGCACACCATCCAGAGATATGCCAGGTTTTCAGCTAACAGCTCTTTGGGAATCCCTTCTGTTGCTGGAAAAATATTACTTTATGCCTTTCAAACTGTGTTATCCTTGGAGTTTTTGAGAATTCATTAGTCAAGAGCTGTCGGTGCTTTTTGGAGCACTGTGGCTTGCTTTTCTGGTGCTTCGGTTTTGGTGAGTTAAATCAAATATACGGTGGATGCCGTTTTAACAAACAAACAAAAAAACATGATACCCACCAAAACATCAGTGCTGAGGCTTCAAATGACAGAGCCCAGAAATCTGTGATAGCATAACATAATAATAGGATATAGTGGCAACAATCATTTCATCCAACTGGAGTGGCCAAAATTATTGCTATGTTTCCACTTCAAAAAGAAAGTATCACGATTATCAGTTTAAAAGATGTCTACAGTTCTTAACGCTTTTGATCCTTCATTTAAGACAGAGAGCAACATGTGGTGTGGTCAGATACTGTTGTACCTCAATCTTAGACATCAGTTGATTCTCTTTGCACTATACAAATGATCCTTCTGTTCCCATTAGGGAGAATGCCTACAATTCACTTCATTATCACCACTTGTAAGGACCAGTAATGTTGAGTTCATTGGATTTTTGTAGAATAAGCTTCTTTGTTCCATGCATGCCCATAAAACACCAAAGGTATGCAAGAAAAAGAAGAAAAAAGCTTTATATCACAAAGTTTTCAGGAAGAATAGAGCTTTGTTTCTGTTTCGTTGAGGTGTGAGGGTACCAGAGCTTTTGGCCTTTTGTCTGTACCATTTATTTAATAGTAGGATTACTGTGTTTCAAATAAACTCAATAAAACGATAAAAAAAACATGATGCAGTTTGCGCATATTTGGCTGCTCTTGCCAGTGCCACATTGCACTGTGGCTTAAGTATCCAGATCTCAATTTTCCCTATCATGCACTTCTGTCCCGCATTTTGGTGAATTTTTCAACCTTTTCTGTTTTCTACAGCAGACCCTAATGATCTTTGCTGCCTCATTAATATCTCCATTTTCTTGTTATTCTTCCCTCTTGATCATCCAGTAGTGGGGATGATAGACTGGCTGCTGGCCTTTGTAGAAAGGTCGCAGTAACAACTACCAGTCTTCTTTTGCATTCCAAAGAGCATGAAGCTTCTAAGCTACAGACCTGTTTCCAGACATCCGCCGAGGACCACCTCTGCTACAGAGCTGAGTGCAAGATCTGCACTCTTACATTTGGGAGAAGGGGTGAAAATGAATCATTGCAAAGGATAAAAAAAATCAAGAATTTGTTTTTGCATATCAAAGTATGCCAAACAGTCTGCGTAAATGCTTGCCTACTGTATGGACAGTGGCTTTGATTATGGGAACTTTAAAAAATGGTCTATATGAAATTCAAGAGTCACGGCTTTTGGACACCAGAGCCTGCAATCTGAAAACACTCATCCCTCATCAGTCCTCTGTCTTACCACATCACAACCATAAATAACCATATCTACTGCTAAAGAAACACTGGATTAGTGTGTGTAACATACAATAACACCACCATGCACCGCCGTTGAAAGTATGAGGGTCATTTTATGTGAAACTGATTCACTGCTGTGGCATCAAAGCTAACTTTGGCCTGGGGTTGAGTGAGCGATCATGGGTGAAGAAAGAGGGAGAGAGGTGAGGTTGGCAGAGAAAGTGGAAGACGGTGAAGAAAAGCCCGACAGAATCTTTGCGAGGCTGATGATCAAGTGAGTAGCACAGTGAGAGACAGACTCAGCAAGAGGAGAAATGGAGGGATAGAGCAAGGAGAGGCTGGATAGGAGGAGAAGGAGGGAGGGCAGGATGGTTGAGGTAGAGGGCAGGAAAACACTGCAGGGGTGAGAGCTGGACCTGGGCCAGGGTCAGCAAGGGTGGGCAAACAGGAGGCAGGAGGTGGAGCAAACCAGATGGTGGCTTTGGCTTGAAGAGTCCATTTTCTTTCTTTCATTCCCTAATCTGATGTCTTTAGCTAGCAGATCCGCGCTGGCAGAGTCAGGAAAGTGCTTTCTTATGAGAAATGCATTAGTGTCACCGGAAAGAATCACTGGAAAGAGACCTTGCTTCTAATTTATTCTATAAAGATGCAATCATTTATATGATGTGCTTTTTGTGTACACAGACTATATGTAACTCTAGCAAGCTTGCTTTGCAATGTCAATCCACAGACTAATTGTACGGGTGCATCACACATACCCACACACCTGCAAAATTGTACCAGCATCAATAAAATACTAGAATGTTGCTTATGTGTGTCAGAGAAAAAAAAAATCATATCCTGATTGCCGGGGGGGGGGGGACCTTAAAGGGTTAACTGATTTTAATCACGACCCCATATTCATCAGTTTTAACTTCAGAAGTGTAACAATTAAATATTCCCCCAGTGCACTTTGCCTACAGACAGCTGTGTCATCAGTGCTCACCATGTACTCCATGTTGGAAGCAGGAGGGTAGACCTGACCCCGCAGTTTGTTGTGCAGGTCCAGGATGAGGTGCATGTCGCCCTCGCTGATGACCCTCTTCCCTCTCGGCCTGGCCCTCCACCACTCCTCACCCTTGTTCGTGTACTTGTTCAGGATGGACTCGAACCTCGTGGAGTTGGCGACGGCGATGGCCTGGACGGTCGTGTTCAAGCAAAGGAACAGGCTCGCTGCTCTGAGCAAACCGGGGAGAGCAACAGACCTCCGCATGGCGGGGAAAACAGTGCTGCTACAAGGAATACTGCAGGACAGACAGAGCAGTTAGAATTTCTGTTTTATAAACCTACCTTAGGCTGCAGGCTGTCAAAATGTGCTCAAGATGTCAAAATGTGTTGTTCAAAATGTTCGTTTTAGCTCTTATATTACAGTTCCTATTAATGTCAGTGGCATTTTTATTTATATAGCACATTTCATTATACTCTAACTCAATGTGTGCAACACAGAGATAATAATAATAATCATCACATGCCTGTAATATACCTACATTGGAACATTAAAAAAAATAGAAGAGCCCAAAGGGACAGTCAGTCTTCCCTCCATCTCAATTCAAAATGATTAAAAATTAAAAACAATTAATTAACAATTAAAAATTTCCAGAAGTCTGTGTTGCATCACTGCACACAGCAGGACCAGTATAAACCCAGTGTTCACGCCTTATGTATTCACAGACTTCTGCACATGCATTACTAAAAAGTTACTGTATTTCTGCATGTGTTAATATACCCTAGAATAAAACTAATTATCCGTTTATTCAGATGATACATTGATCTCTTTAACACAAGAAGAGAAATATTCTCCAGATGCTATAAGAATGTAAATTAAAAACTTTTTTTTAATAGCCAAGTACTTAGATATAAAGTATAGCACCAATGTACCTCTAAATTGGGCCAAATCGATCAACCTGTCTCCCAGATGTAATAATCCAGGAGCTAAATCGTCTGTAGTTTTTCGCAGAATGACAGTTTCCCAGCCCAAGCCTTTAAATCCATCCATCCATCACACAGAATGAGCGCAAGCAGTCCGGTCTAACTCTGCTACATCCACTCCGGAGCGCAGAGAGCTGGCAAGTGTGTTTGGCTACCTGCTGAATTCCTCAGGTGGCTCCGTGAGCAGCGGGCTGCGCGGGACTGCGGCGCATTTTGCGCTTATATGCCAAATTTACGCTTAGCAACGTGCAACGCAGCGGACCACGCCTCTACAAACCCGCTCTCTCATATTTACCTAACACACACACACACACCCGGAGTGTTGGGACTCCAGGGCTGATCTGTTCGAGGAGATACTTGATCGCACCAGAAGTGGCGTGAAGGCAAACGCGTGGGTGTAGGGCGAGCAGCCCACGCACTTCCAAATTTTGCACATTTTGATTTGTTTTTCTTTGATAGGTGAAAAGCAGTAGTTATGATTAACTGCAGTCACGGCTTCATATATATGCACACTGACCACATTCTTCTTTTTATCTGTGTCGAGCAAAAACTGTAAGAAAAATAAATTTTAATTATCTGCACTGTTTGCGCAAGTGCACCAACTTTGAAGTGAGCGTTTTCCTTTCTTAGGAGGCGTCACTGCTGTGTGTGAGAATGGCGGCAGCAGCAGCAGCAGAGCAGGGTGGTCTCTGTCCCCCTGTGTCACGACCACAAAGCACCGATTCATCTGCCTGAACACACACTAGAGCAGTTGTGAAAGTTTGTGTGTGTATATTTGTGTAAGCGCTCCTCGTGTTTGCCTACTTTAAGCGGATATTCTCTATTCTAAGTGTTCATGAGGGCAACCTGAGACAGGTATTATTTTTATTTGTTATGAAGGCACAAACTTTTTTATTTGGGCATGAAGCTTGCAACATCAGTGGCATGTTTCAGCTTGAAAACCCCGATGCCACTATTTTAAATTTCAATGAGCAAATCATTTAAGTAACTTTTTGTTAGATTAGGGGCTACATGATTTACTGCAATACATGTACATGCAACATGAAGACTGTCATTAGTATAGTTAAATTGCCCTCTTGCCATGATTTTTCTGTTGATTGGCTAGTCGGTCCATAAACTCATCATATCACCTGCCCTTCTCTCTCCATGAGTCTATAATCTGAAGTTGTTACTACCTATAACTATGATAAATAGATATGAAAATAAATTCATGATGGGCAAAACATAATAAGTTGTGTAAACAAGATTTTTGTTTCATTTGACTCAGAAAAATAACTATGACACCACTACAAAGGTTTGTATTAATAAGTTTACAGTATCATTCTGTTGTCTTCTCCTTGTGTCTGCTGCCCTCTCCTGGATGCAGCAGAGCGTTGCAACCTGAAAAAACCCCCAAAGACCGAACATGTTATGATTCGGAGAACTTCAGCAGACTGGCTGTTCTGCGGAGGTTCAAAGGTGATTGGACAAGCTAACATAATTTTAAATAGTAGGATTGTTCTAAATACTTAAACAACACAGGCAGTTGGCTATAAATTGCCTACCAACAAGGAGACCGACTACAGGAGTGAGGTGAGCAGACTGGCCATGTGGTGCAGAGACAACAACCTCTCTCTAAATGTGGGGAAAACAAAGGAGAGGGTCATTGATTTTAGAAGATCACACACCCAGCACCCCCCCTCTAACCATCAATGGCTCTACAGTAGCGAGGATGAGTAGCACGAAATATCTGGGTGTTGTCACAGGCTGGCTCATGGCCCATAACAAAAAATGAGGGGAGGCAATGGTATAGGACAGGAGCAGCAGACAGCCGGAAGAGGAGAGCAAAGAATAAACAAAAGATTAATTCAAAGGAGCACGGGAAAAAGCATCTTCAATCAAACTATTTTTTTTTTATCACTAATGTGCCTAATGTCCGGGTTGTAAGGTTGTAAAAACAAAGCCCAGCACATAAGGCGTTAGTTGGGATTCTGCAAAGACTTTAGAAATGTAAGCGGGTTATGGTCTGTAAAGACCATCAGGGGAGTCAAACCACAGCTGACATAGATCTCAAAGTGCTGTAAAGACCAGATGAGAGCCAATGCCTCCTTTTCTACGACTGAATAGTTTTGCTGATACTTATTAAATTTCCGGGAGAAGAAACTGACTGGACACTCAACTCCCTCATCGTTGTCCTGCAAAAAGACAGCCCCTGCCCCTACCTGACTGGCATCTACCTGTAATTTGAAGGATTGACCAAAACATGGTGCCTTCAACACAGGAGCTGAACACAAGAGAGCCTTAACTGCCTCAAATGCTTCTTGACACTGGGTGGACCAGACAAACTCAGACTGGGCTTTTAACAGGTTGGTCAATTCGGACACTACTACCGAAATTTTTTTTTTTTTTTTTTTTACAAAAGGCACGATTATACCCTGTGTAGAAATTATGAAAAAGTATCTTTTTATCTGAGTTACTGCTGTGTGTGTCTGAGTTGCTGCTAAAGCTTTATGTTTGTGTGTATTTGTTTATCGAACAGGAATGAGACACAAACAACGGAATAAGGAGTTCAGTTATTAAATTTAATTAAGCCATTTTCAAACAGTTTTTTTTTACAGATTAATCTGGTCAAAATTCTGCATGGTCTGTCCAGTGTGTAACTGAAGGGTGCATGAAGTATTCACACACTTTGTCTTTCACAGTCACAGCTTATCTATGTTGGTTACATCATATACAAAACAATAATTGTGCAAAAAAACAGCTGGGTGTCTGAATGACCTCGGAGTCTCCTGTTTTTATCGTTGTGTAGTCTTTCTCTGGAATCTATTAGGGATAGAGACGACCCAAAAGGGCATCTTGGTCTTCTCATGTCATTTAATCAATTATATTTATTTCATAGTCTAAGGTACATTGTCTCAGGCAACTAAATGTAAACATATAGCATGAATATACCCCTTCCCCTGCCATTTCCAGGAAATGCATTAGTTCCTTTTTAGTGGTTGGCTGTGGAAACTGCTTCACTGCCACCACTTTTGCTTCCATGCTGAACAAAACCCTGACCAACAATTTGTCTCAGATAAGTTACAGTTGCTTTAGCAAACTCACATTTTGCCAAATTAATGGTCAACGTGGCCCACACCAAACAAGGCCTTTATTTGCTGGACATGCTCCTCACAAGAATCTGAGTAAATGACAACATCATCAAGATACACAGCACACCCTTCCAGGCCTGACACAACCAGATCCATCAGTTGCTGGAAAGTGGTGGGATCCTCAAGCCGAAAGGAATCACTGTATAGGAGTACAAGCCAAATGGATTTATGAAAGCAGCTATTTCATGGGCTCTTTTGGTCAGAGGCACTTGCCAATACCTCTTGAGCAGATCAAATTTGCTAACATACTGCGCTTCCCAACTTGATCAATGCAGTCTTCCATCCTAGGAAGTGGGAAAAGATCTGCTTTGAGTAACACTACTGACTTTCCGAGTCAGTACAAGGTCTAAATGTTGAATCAGGCATTTTCTAGCATATATTTCACCTCTGTCTCCAACTGTTGTTTCTTCTCCTCAGATACTCTATAAAATCTTTGTTTAATGGGTTTAGCCTCTCCGATATCTATGTCATGCTCTATCAGATTGGTCTGTGTGGGAGTATCAGAAAATAAACCAGGATAGCATCTAATGAGTACCACCAACTCATCACTTTTGTCACAATCTAAGTGGTCAACCAATATTCCAAGATTCTGCAAAGTCTGAGAGTTTTTCAACCGACCTCTTAAAACCTGATCTGAACCAATGTCCTATCTCCTCCTCTCCCCCCTCCAAGAAGTCCAGACTGCCATGCACAGTCACGGGTGAAGTAGCCAACACTGACCCCGTGGTCAAAACACCTTGTCCATACAATGGGAGGGATAGGGCTTCAACAGATTTACGTGGCATAGCTTTGAAGATTTCCTATTCCCTGGAGTCTTAATGAGATAGTTCAATTTCGACACTTTGCGCAACACAGTAAAAGGACCACAATACTTTGCCTGAAAAGGTGAAGTCTCAAGTGGCGAAAGAGCAAGGACCTGATCACCAGGGCTAAACTCACGCAGCTCAGTCTGCTCTGTCATAGTTCCGCTTCATTTTCCTTTGAGACAATTCCAGTTTGCCCCTAGCCAGTTCACCAGCTCTATACAACTTCATCCAAAATCCATTTACATAGTCAAGAAGGTTTTGAGGTGGTTCCTCAAACAAACAACCATCTCACAACACTGCTAATGGCCCACGGACTTTGTGACCAAAAACTAATTAGTTTGGGCTAAAACCTGTGCTTTCCTGCACGCTACTTCACGAGCAGCCAGGTAACAGCCAGGGTAACCCTACCTCCCAATCTGCTGAGATTCAGATGATCTCTCCTGGTTGCATCGGAGAGCAACTTGTGGTTTAGTATGTTGCCCAAGAATACGTTAGCATGGAGCAGCCAGGGATCAAACCATCAACCTTCTAATTAGTAGATGACCTCCTCTACCTCTTGAGCTACAGCCACCCTATGAAGTAGACCATAAGTTCAAACAGCAAATTTGGGTTTGACCAAAACCTAAACTTCAATGGTGACTCTGCTTTGCAAACCAGCACAGTGGCCCAGTGGTTAGCACTGGTACCTCACAGAAGGAGAATCCAGGGTTCAAACTTAGGTCGGGTCCTGACCTGCATGCTCCTACCTGTTCAGTTTTTCCTGTAATATGTGATCCAATTTCGACTGTGAAGCAGTTTGAACAACTCCACGCAGCACCAGAGTGAGTCATCTCTATAGCTTATATTTCAGTTTGTCATATCCAAAATAGTGGTGACATTAACATACGTGCTCAATGCGGCGTCTACGTAAGTATGTCTGTGATCAGGACAATCAGGACAATTACTCAGGAGGAAAGCCCAGGGAAAAAACACTATCAAAATAAAACAGGAAGTCAGTGACAATAACTGGGAAATAGGAAAACTATAAACTACCAATGAGAAAACTCAGACACAGAGATAACCTATAAAAAGGCACCACAGGCTGCAGACTATACGGTCCCTGTGCAACCATAGGGATAGCTTAGTTCACATTGCCAACAATAAATCTCACTTATTCTGAATGGGCGTTGAACTCCACCCATTCTGTTCAAGTTTTGTGAACCAGATTTGTAGGAGCAGCCAAGGGGTGGAGGGTGGAGAGTGTCAGGTTGGAAGGTCTCAGAATCTCACCTTTGCTTTTTGCAGATGATGTGATTCTGTTGACTTCATCAAGCAGCGACCACCAGTTTGCAACCAAGTGTTAAGCATCTGGGATGAGAACTAGCACCTCTATTTCTGAGGTTCTCTGCTTGAATAGCAATCTCACAGTGTGGAACTTTTTAGATTAATTGTAACTTTGCAGCTATAGTTCAGCATACAGTTCAAACAAGCTCAACCCCACCTGATTTAAGAACTCACCATGTTGCACAGCTCATCTGTCTGTGGGACTTTAGCACTGCATAGAACTTCCAGTAATCTGTGCTGAAGTCACTTAAAGTAAACCAGCAGTGTTTGTTGCCCTCACTTCACCCCACTGTTGGGTAAGCTTTACTGACAGCAGTGATACGCATGCATAACAGTGTAAACATTTACCATCAATGCTTGTTGGACTAACAATTGCTGACAGGCAGATACAGACTGACGTTACTCTTGAACATGCTGAACCTGATTCAGTCTCAGCATGTTCAAGGTAGGATGGTCACCAGATCAAACATTAGAGCAAAACCAACAGAGTTACATCCAGGAGGAAGCAGGTGAATAATTAACTACAGGCACTCATGTCTTTATATGTGATGTGGATGGTCAGTCTCTCAGACACTCACAGAGTGAACGTTTGGTGTTTTGCAGCTTTTGTTTTTTCACAGAGATCCTTAGTCTACTAAGTATGACTGGTACTAGTACTAGTACTCAAATTCCCATCAGGATAGGGAATATGCACTGCTCTCCTGCAGATGCATCCCAGGTGGCTTCCTTCGCTCGAGACATCTGCCCATTTCCAAGCTACAACCCCAGTCCTCACTTCAGCCAGATGCTCTCCATCAACTCTTCATTTCACTTGAAGAACCACTACACTGCAGTGCAGAGCTACCTGACCTCCAAGCAACTGGATGACTTCACCCAGGGCCTGAGAACTACATTTGGCAGGGAAGGCAAGGTCAGTCTCGGTGGTGTTGGGGTAGTGGCTTTATCCCTGGCTGTGCTGTTTGACACTCTTGCCAAGCAGGTCAAGGGAGAGCCAGTGGCAGAGTCGGGGCCCATTTCCGGTTTGTTTGTTAAGGACCCGAATGGATACTACCCACCACAAGTTTACACGATCAGCAAATACTTGAGACTGGTACCCCACATCGCTAACAACCCCACCCTGATGAGAAAGGCGACAGAAAGGTAGGCATTTAAATAGAAGCCAACTTCCAGAACAGCTGGTGCTCTGTGTAAAACTAAAAAACCAGAATGCAGTGATTTGTAAATCACTGAAACCCAACGTTTAACTACAAATAGCGGCAAGACAACAGATCAAATCTGAAAATGGAAAAATATAAAATAAAGCTTTACGTTTTCAAAACATTTTTTAAAAAGTGTTGGGACGTGTTTCCCAATGTGCTTCGTCAGCTCTTCTTTAACTACACTACAGTCATGTGGAAATGAAAGAACACCCTCTTTCACTTCTTAGGTTTATGTATCAGGACATGATAATGTGATGATCAATTAATCAATCGTATTTGATTGGCCACACCTGAGCAGGTACTATTTATGTTTTGGCTTTATATTTGTTAAATACAGAGCATCAGAGGTTTTATTTATCTCCTAGGATCTGCTAAGGACCAGATGATTTCCTCTCATGTTCTGATGAGTAAAATCTTATAATTAAAACAGACTTTTTGTTATTGCTACCATCTCCAAACCATACAGCATAGCAGGTCTCACTACCATTTTGTAAACCATCCCTTTTACTCTTGCTGCCATCCTTCTGTCACAAATCACCCCTGACACTCATCTCCACCCACTCCACCCTTCCCTCACTCTCTTCTTCATCTCTCCTGTGCCATGTCCATTACTTTGAAAGATTGATCCCAGGCTCAACTAGTCTACCTTCACTACCTCTCCTCCGTCCATCATCACTGTTAACTGTAATTGAACGTCTATGTGAGCTTATATGATTGCTATTTCTGTCTTTCTCACTAAGGTGCGTAAATCAGTTGACAGCTGAAGGCCGAGCTTCGGAAGAACTGTATGCAAACAACACATTACAAATAGAGGAAGACGTCACTTTACTGAATCTGTACGTGACACTGCTTTTTGATGTCAGCTTGAAGTTTCATCTCTACCGTATCAACAATGGCACACTTGAACAGCTCGCATCTGAACATGTTACATTTCCTAAATTAGTGAACCCCATCTTTAATCTCAACTGTGACCCAGAGGTGGCAGACAAAGTCTTTCTGGCAGCAATTGAAAAGTCTGACAGCCGCACCCAAGAAGCCTTTGAGAATTGCAAGCCAAAGAATGGAACTGTATCAACAACATGGCTTCAGCACGCTGCCAAGATGGAATGGGAAGATGCAAGGTTCATCAGCCTGTTTACATGGTCGACAATTAATGACGTTGAATTAGTCGCTCAAAAAGGTGATTTTGACTTAAAGGCCAATGCTTTGGGAAAATGGGAAGAGCACTTTACTCAACAAGTCACTTACTGGCACACACATATGTTGGAGAATAATTCCATATAATGCCAAGAATAGTCCTCTAAAGACAAATGAATAAATAAATAAATAGCACATGGTACCATGCAAGCTTTTTAACAAATAAATTAGAATGAGATGTGAGATCAGTCATACAGTTTTGATATTAACTGATGCATTTTTTTTTCTTAAATGCTTTTTCTGCTGATTTCTCTGAGACTTGGAGGCCAATAACACTAACAGTGGCTACTCTCTTTCATTTCCTGAATTTCTACAACATTTTAGTTCCAGCTACCACTGTTACTGTTATGTAGGTGTCATCTGGAATGTCATTTTAATGTGGTCTGTATGTGACTTGTGTGAATATTGTCACAGCTTAACAATAAGGTGGAGCGTTTAATACATTTCAGTTAGGACCTCAGGTTTTTTTGGACAGTGACTTGTTTTGCTGCTTTGCTTGTACACCACCTCACTGTATTTTAAATCAGTCATGATGCGACTGAAATAAAGAGTTTCAGCTTTAATTTGTTTTTTGTTTTTTTCTGAATTAAAGCTTAAAGTCTGCACTTCAGTCACATCATGATTGTTTGATGTGGTGGTGTACCGAGGCACCTATGGTCCCAGCTGAACGTAGAGTCACTGTAATGTTGTATGCCCATGTGTTTAGTGTCAGACTATTTTTCTAAATAACTTCTTATAAAGAGCTGGGAGAAATGATTATTGATTTGTTTCACTGATGATCAGAAGACTCGCTGTGAAGACCAGACAAGATGTCTGCCTTCGAATTGCAGTTGAATAAAAATATGAATCAAGACAGAATGACTCAAGCATTTCTGCTTTAGGTATTTCATGTTACTTTGTTTTAATGGTGTGTCTGGATAACAGTTTAAAATTACAGCAAAGCATCCTGACTGAGCTTACATTTTATTAGTGTATTTCTCAGGAGCTTTGGAGCAGGTTGAGGCAAAAAAAATATTTCCAGTTAGTGAAGTTACAGGTCTGAACACAGGCAAATCCACCGTCTCCTTCCTCCACTGTGATCTCTCTCCCAGTAACTCACTCAGGTACACATCCAGTTAATGCACACAGCGGAAAACAGGTAAGGAACATCCACAGAGCAAACACATGAGCCAGAGAAACCCAATTCACTAATACCACGTTTCGACTGACAAGGTGCCTGTGCTGGTTTCCAGATATCTTGACAGGCCATTTAAACATAAATTCCGTTTGTCTGACTATATGTAATTAAATTTCAGATATCTAAAACTACATTTTGATTATTCAGAATGGTAGTTTAAGATATCTGCAATTACATTCTGACTAGTAAGAATAATAATTCAAGATATCTTCAATTACATTTTGACGAGTCAAAATTCCTTTCAAGATATCTCAAATGACGTCACCGGAATCGCCATTTGACAGGTCACACATCCGTAATTACAATTTAAGATATCTTAAACGTAATCATGACGAGTCAAAATTATGTTTAAGATACCTGAATTAAGCAATTGCGTGTAGGCCCCCTTGTGCTGTACTGAGTTGCTCCAAACAATTACCTGTGTAGAATCTCATGTGGCTGCAATGGCGCCGGCCGTTGTGGACAAAATTGTAATAAAATGCAACAATATAGAAAGAGCTCTTCAGTATGGGATACAAGTCAGAATAAAAAACAAGATATCTCGAGTTAACTTTCTGACTAGTCATAATTTAATTGTAGATATCTGATATGTGTGTTTCAGATAGTCAGTAATTCATTGTAGATATCTCTAAATTGAAGCCTCCATTTAACTCAGTGGTAAATCTGACATAATTTCTACTAGTCCGAATGTAATTAGAGATATCTCAAATAGGTATTTTGTCTGGTCAAAATATAATTAGAGATATCTTAATTTACTAATACGTCTAGTCATAAATCACTTTCAGATATCTGGAATGTAAGTGTGGTGAATCAGATTTCATGTTAAAACAGCCTGCCATAGTTCGCAGCACAAGAAAGGGGAGCGTGATCTCCCACGTTTGTGCCCTTCAGCTTCCGTGTTCAGACGAGGACCCGGCAAACATTCATATTCACAGTTCCTCCGTATATTATAATTATACTCATTAACTTACATATTCAGTGCATTTAGTAACAGTTACCTGGGTACAGTATTTTAAAATTGTAAATGAGTCAATAAAATAATATTAATTTAAATTTAAATAAAGAAATAAAGTTGGCCAAGATTGCCACTTCCTGTTTCTACCAGAAGAAGGCAGCCACCGTCATCCCACTTCCTAAGAAAACAGCCATAAAAGACCTTAACGACTGCAGACCAGTGGTGCTGATATCTGTAGTCATGAAGTGTTTTGAAAGGCTTGTCCTCCAGCACCTCACAGCCCACCGATCCCAGAACTTTGGCCCACACGGAGGATGCCATCGCCACTGCTCTCCACGCAGCCGTGGAACACTTGGAGCCACTCAGGAACCTTCATCGGGATGCTGTTTATCGACTGCAGTTTGGCATTCAACACTATCAGCCCTGACATCCTGGTGGAGAAGTTGTCTGACTTGGACTTACACCCCCCCCCTTATCTGCTCCTGGATCAAAAACTTCTTGACCAACTGACCACAGGTTGTTAAGGTTGAGCCCCCCTCCTGTATGCCCTCTGCACGTACAACCTTGCCCCCAGCCACCCCTCGAACACATCATCAAGTTTGCCAATGACACCGGGGTGGTCGGCCTGATCACGGGTGATGATGAATCAGCCTACAGGGAGTAAATACAGGAGTTGGCAGGGTGGTGCATCAAAAACAATCTGGAGCTGAACACCACTAAGACCAAAGAGATGGTCATTAACTTCAGGAGGCAGAGAGGGGACCATGCTCCACTTTACATCAGTGGAGTATGTGTAGAGAGATTAGCCTCCTTCAAATTCCTGGGGACCCACGTTTCTGAGGACCTCACCTGGGCTGCCAACACAGCAGCGCTGGTAAAAAAAAAAAAAAAAAAAAGGCCCAGCAGAAACTCCACTTCCTGCATGTCCTGCAGAGGAACCACCTGGAGGAGAAGCTGCAGGTGTCCTTCTACCGGGCCACCATAGAGCCAGTGCTAATGTACTGTGTGTCTGTCTGGTTCGCTGCCTGCTCTGCTGCAGACATTAGGGCTCTGCAGAGGGTCACCAGGACCGCAGAAAAAATCATTGGCTGCCCCCTGCCTCCCCTGGAGAACATTGCTAGCTCTCACTGCATTAGCAGAGCAAAGAAAATCTTGGCAGACCCCTCTCGCCCTGGTCAACACCTGTTTAACCTGCTGCCATCAGGGAAGACTCAGGTCCCACAAGGGCAGGA
>JAMQGT020009981.1:0-29604 GCA_024447675.2 Pterophyllum scalare
TAATAATGAAGGAATTAGATCCTTAAACTTAGTTACAGCACTTTCAGAAAGACTCCTACTGTAATAAAACTTATTCCCCACTGCTGTGTAATCCATTAAAGTAAATGTAAATGTTACTAAGAAATGATCAGACAGGAGGGGGCTTTCAGGGAATACTGTTAGGTCTTCAGTTTCTATGCCATATGTCAGGACAAGATCCAGAGTATGATTAAAGTGGTGGGTGGGCTCCTTTACATTTTGACAGAAGCCAATTGAATCTAATAATAGATTAAATGCAGTGTTGAGGCTGTCATTTTCAGCATCTACATGGATGTTAAAATCACCCACTATAATGATTTTATCTGAACTGAGCACTAAATCAGATAAAAAGTCTGAGAAATCAGACAGAAACTCTGAGTAAGGACCAGGTGGACGATAGATAATGACAAATAAAACAGGTTTTTGAATTTCCCAATTAATTCAAGGGTGGAAAAGACTAAGAGTCAGGCTTTCAAAAGAATTAAAACTTCTGTCTGGGTCTTTGATTAATTACTAAGCCGGCAGCAAGCACACAGTTTGCTAAGAGGTGGTGAAAGTGTTAAGAGTACGGTACACAGTGTGAACAGAGAGTGTTCAACTTCAATGTAAAAGTTGCGCCTTCAGAAATGTATCAGTTTCAGTGGTAAGGCACAATGTTTACTTTGAATAAAGTGAAATGAAGGAACATTTGAAGTAAACAGTACAACACATGACATTCATGCATGGCAAATATCTTTTGTTGTTAGCAAGCAACAGCTATAGCAACTATAGGTAGTTAGCAAGCTCATACTGGTTGAAAATTGGTGTGTGTTGTTCTTTAGCTATGTAGCCAAGATGGTGACCATTGAGATAAGCTACAACATCCAGGCACCTGTAGTGCACTTCATGTAGCCATACTTATCAAAGTAAGCAAACTTATGCCTACAAAATAGTAAGAGGTAGGGTACATCTTTGACAGGTCGCCAGCCTCTCACAGGGCCTCAGATTTCATACTTCTGTTATTATAAACAGCTGGGATGGGCTCCAGCGCGCGGGATAAGCAAAAGAAAATGATGGATGGATGGATGGATGGAATTAGCATGTTCCAATTATCCTTGAGAGCCATGTCTCCATCCCCTTTAGCTCACATTACCGCTGTGCCTAAACCTGTCCTTATAGAGCTTGCAGCCTTGATGTAGATTTTCAGTCTTTATATTTGGCGTAGAATATAATGAGTGCAGCTTGCTAATACCATAAAGTGACAGAGCCTAGGCTAGTCATTATTAGGCCTATCATTACATCTGTTCCTGCCTGACAAAAGGCCAGCAGTGGGGGGAGTTAAGCACAAAGAGCCACAGGGGAAATACACACAAGACACGACCATGCTTCACCATTAATCTCTGCTGTCAAACATACACAGGCACACAGATACACAAACACAGGCACAAGGAAGTGGTGACAAGTTTTCCTGCCTGCAGCTTTGAGCAATGTGTGCTTGATTTCTCACTTACACATATGCACATAGACCTGCTTTCAAATAAATGATGTGAAAAACGAGACGGGAAGGTGGGAGGCAACTAATGAAGGAGGGGAAACAGTAGGGAGGGGTGATGGGTGGAGAAAAGAGGACTGGAAGATAATTTGACACTTATCTCAGCTGTTAGAGTGAGAAAGCATAATACACCTCATTTCTGTGTGGCTGGAGCAAATAGGCTTTGGTATAAAGAGAGAGAGATGTGTGTGTGTGTGTGTGTGAGCGCAAAAGTTGGATGTAAAATATGTTTAAAATTATAAAATAGTGCCACACTCTATCTTTGATATTGAAATAAAATGCAAAGAACGTTTTAAATAACACTTTTATTGATTTAAAACTTCTGCAGCTCAGTGCAGAAGTTTCAGAGCAGTGCTGATATTTGTGCAAAATTAGTGAAGTAAGTCCTTTGTTGCTTTTTTTCAATAATATAGCAGATTCTCTTCTTGGCAGTACAATAATGAGATTCATTAAGACACCAGGAATCAGTTTGTTGGTCCCTCTTTGTGCACTTAATGTCCTTTTGGCATTTTGAATGACGCATGAGAGAAGGAGGTGTTAGCATGGCTGCTGGCAGTTTATGCAGAGTACTGGACCAGGCAGTCCATGTGATGAGCAGGGCTCTTGCCCTAACCTGATTAAGACCAAGCCAAGACCCACTCAATTAATAGGACCAATTGACTCAGTCCCACACAGCTGCCATCCTTTCTAAAGAGCACAGGAGCAAATCAACATTGATTGAACCAAACACGAGGTTTATGCTGAGGACTAATTCCTTCCATGCTCCCGCTTTCCACTTTCCTCCAGAATCATTTCTCCATATTGATAAATTCAAAGTAATGCTCTCAGTGAGAGCCCTGCATGAATCCACAGATAACAAAATGAAAAGCAACATTAAATCACTGATCATGTGGCAGACATGTTTAAAACATGCACAAGTGTGATTGTGCATGTTCTTTTTGTCATGCTGTTTGTGAGGTGTTGGCTATCCACCACGAGAGTGGTCTATAAATAGTGGTCTTCCTCCAAGTGTATGATTCAGAAGCTTTGATGTCTGCAGTGGGATGCAGCACTTCAAGCCCATATGTGTGTGTGCATGAATTTATATATGTGTGTGTGTGAGCTCATGTCTGTTCTTACATGATCTTAGATGGAATCAGTCTCCTTAATTGTTTGCACTCCCTTATCTCCTGCCACTAGACGAGAGCATAAGCAACATATCTTTAGCGTCAGATGCGCAAAAATGGCACAGAGGATACAAATCCTTGCTGTTTTACACTATGAAGAAGCATGTGATGCTAACAAGTAAAATGTTTCAGGAAGGGATGCACTGAACAATTTGTTCTGGGCCTTCACCTCATCATTTTTATTAGTTTTTTTAAAATTAATGATTAATTTAAACAAGAAAAATGTTGAAATTCAAATTGCAATTTCTTTCCAAATTTATTGTGATTTAAAAGGATCATAAACAGATAATAAACACATAAAAGAAACATCCTTACATCTGAGATGCTGAACTAGCAAGTCTTTGGGTTGATCCCACTGACTTTGATAAATAACTAAATCAATTTAACTGATTACTGAAGAAGTTAGTAATTAATCTTCTTTCAATCATTACAGGCCTGTTGCAGGTACTGGGCTTATTAAGCAGTCAGATATCAGCTGTAACATGATGCATGCATTAAATACACTTCTTGTTCAATTTCATTGTGAAAACTAATGTATTATATAGTGTAGACACCGGCCTCACGTAGCAAAGGCTGGAATACAGCTAAGGCAAAGCAGGTAACTACTCAGACCCTAAAGCATCCAAAAGCCCAGAGTTACTGTATAGTTACTTAAATCTATGTATGTTTCTTCATTATTTTCGCAATCTTAATCTGACAGAACTGCGAGAAGCAGGTTATTCATATAGCTTGCTTCATCTAGCCAAGAGTCAAAAAGCAAAAGAAGTTAATGATGTAACTCAGGAAGTAAATCCACCCCTGGCTGTGTCATATATCATGTTAGACTAAAATTATTTCATTTGGGTCTAGAGATTTTAAAATTGTAGTCATTGCTTTTATTGGTCTGGTCTTCTTCCCACTGTAAAGTATGCAAACTCTGTATTGACAATGAAGAAGAGCCCAGTCAATGAAATGATTTAAGTTCTGGTCTAAGCAGTCAGGTATCAGCCATGGCATAATGATCTGCAATCAATACATTTCTTTCAACCAAGTCAAAGCAGACTCCAAGGTGTTCAAACAAGAAGGGTTCTCCATACCATCTGGGTCTAAATAAGCTCATTACCTGTGAAATTGTCCAGTTATTAACAATGAAACATCCCCCATCTTCTAATTCAAAGATTCCAACAACAAATCTTTGTCCAGTGCCCTCTCAGGAAGTAAATCAGCCCTTGTTATGCCCAATCTCATGTTACAATACATTAAAATTGTTCCAGTTGTCTAGATTTTAAAATTGTGGTAAAAATTCTTAGTGTTCTTGTCTTTTTATCAGACAGTTTTTGTACCACCAATCAAGCCAGCTAGGACTGAATGTGTACTCGTTCCATACTCTTTAGGGGTTGTGTTCAAATCAGACAGGAGCAGAAAGTGTTGTTACATCCCTTTGGACATGAGTCACAGATGTGCAGTTGGGAGTATAGTGTTGTGAGCCACGTTCGATGGTGGCATGTTTTGAAATCAGTCTTTTCTGCTCTGAACTGAAGGGGCTTATTGGAAGTGCATTAGCGATGTGGCCAGAGTCCACACTGAGTCCCCTAAAACGGTGGTGAAGCCAAACAAAGCAAATAATCTTCAAAAACAGAAAATGAAGTGCTTTCAGAGCTCACTCTAGCAGAGATGAACGGCATTCACAAGTAATTGTTATTGCCATTTGATTCACCTCACAACAAAATGGCTTTTCACAGAAATACATAAACACACCAGTATTCACTCAGACACAAAGCTTCCATCAGCTCCACAGAGAAACGCTTAGTTGGCCTTCTCCCGTTCGCACCAGAGTGTCTGTTTTAATGAGGAGCTAATGTCACACCATTTAAAAAACACATATCTGCACCTTTGTCACAGCCAGAACCCAAGTGAATTTATATTTAGACACTGAAATGTCTCCCTCTTTACACCAGAGTTGCTACCAACACTCTCCCATCCTGCTGCCCCCCACACACACACACACACACAACCTCCCGTTTCACCCTCCACCTCCTCTTCCTCCTCTGCTGACAGGCAGAAAGGCCACAATGAATTCTTGACATCCATTCGTGTTAATTACAATGACTGCACGAGTACAGCTGGAAACGTGTAATTATCAGCACCTCGGAAAGTGGAAGGCCTGTGTTTTAGCCGCTCACAGGGAAATAGTTACACTCAGACCATTTCTGCCTTAGACAATGAGGGTGTGGGTGGATCCCTTAAATTTCTGTGTCACCAAACGTGTGACCTGTGTGTGCTTTAAGTATTTCTTATTAATAATCCAGAGCTACATGAATACAGTGTTGGGAGACTTTGTAGCCTTTCTTCTCTCGCCTCACGAAGCAAAAACACTAACAAGTCACTTTGCCTTTTAAAGTGAGAGCTTTTAAATGTCCAAACAGGAGAGGAGAGGAGAGGAGAGGAGAGGAGAGGAGAGGAGAGGAGAGGAGAGGAGAGGAGAGGAGAGGAGTTGGGAAAATCTTGAGAGAGATCAGGATCTGCCTGTGAATGTCTTGCTCCCTGCCTGGTCCCATAATCTTTTCTATCCTGCTGTCACACATAACCGGTTTATTGAAGTCACTGGCTCGCCACCACTCACAGTCTCACATAAACTCCAATCACCCTGAATAAGCAATGCTAAAAAAAAAGGGGGGGGAGAAATGAACACCCCAAACACGATATAATCTCTCACCCGCCTACCTACTCAGCATGGGCCCAAACACACACGGGCTGCTCATTGCATCTGTTCACAAGACACCCTTGCCAAATACAGAAAAAACATGGTCTGTGCATCCTGCCTCCTCTCTCTCCAGCATTTTTGCTTGAATAGACTGAGTATTGTGACAGAGATCAGAGTAAGGCAGGATTCCTGTGAGCTCATCCTGGGTGTGAAGTACAAAAGCTTTGGGGAACCTTTCTGCTGAAATTGGATCGCTAAAACATACAGATAATCCAGAGTTAAGCTTGGACACAGTCGCCACGATGGGAAAAAAAACTACAACAGCAAATAAGCTCTTAATTCATTCATTTGCATTGCACAGAACATAAGACTACAACATTGCCTCTTCATAAAAACTTCAACCCATCAAATTTTCCACTGTGCAAGTGTGGCTCTAAGAACACATTTACGGAGAGATGGATGCATCAAAGTGATCAGTCCTGTTTATGTGGAGAGAGGGAGGTATATGTTTTTAAAACTTTTCAAGTATCATCTTTGAGAGCATTCCTAAATGTATATAAATCGCATATAAGACTGATGTTAAACCGTCAGTTTCTATCAAGTGGTTTGTATTTTTAGAGGGAAAACAGTTTAACTGTGTGTAGTAGCCACAAGATAATGAGCTCATCAGAGAGCTCTCGTTCGTTACTCACGGGTGCCATCGAAGCGGGTGGCTATGGTGTCCAGGAAGGTGTTTTGTGGGGCCAGTAGCCCTCTCATTACTGGCATCCTGCTCCGGGTAGACTGAGTCCTCCTTCCTCTGCGCCCTGGGGCAGCGCTTGACTCCTGCTCAGACCCGAAACCCGGCAGGAAGCGAGAGGTGCCCGGTGCGCATCCCAGCCCCTGGAGAAGCGCACCGATTCGAGATACGCGCGGTGGCTCCACCTTGGCACCGCGGGGGTTGTGACCATAATCAACTCAGCAGAGAGCGAGTATTAGCCGTGGGATGCACCTGTGCACCTTCCAACGGGGATGGAAAAGAAAAATCAAATACACAAAGGAAAACGCCAGTGTGCGCGCTGGAATGAGACGTGGATGGATGCAAGTTTTGGTGCTGATGGTGCGCAGAGTTAATCTTATGGCAGCAAGCTCCTCCTCAACTCCCTCTCTCTCTCTCTCTCTCTCTTTCTCTCCCCCTCAGCGTTGTTATCTTGCCACAACTGAGAGCAGATGCAGAGTCACGTGACGCCTTTCAGGTCCTTGCCGAGCTGTGGTCCTGTTTCAAAGTGGAGGTGGGAGATAGAAAAGAGATGCCGGTCTGGAAGCCGGTGGCCCTCATGTTTGATATGATCTGTAAAATCCAATTAAACGCAACTACCTGTTGGGTGGGGGATGGTGGTGGAGAAATTCATTCATTTGCTATTTGCAGGATCCAAGCCCAGTGGAGGCTGCGTAAGTTCTGGAGGCTAGATTACACAAAACGCACCTTTGTGCTACAGTGTCTTTAATCCTGTTTCTAAAGTTATAAATGAATATAGAAAGAGCTGTACATTGTATTTTGGGTTGTGGCATTTCATAAAGGGGCTTTCAAATATAGGAAGCTGGGTGATTGACTGTTCTGCTTGCTCTTGGGTCTCCTCTGGACCGCATGGCTGCGTGCTGTTGAATAGAGCGAAAAGAAGCTCAGATCATGTAGCGAAGTCAGCTCCCGCCATCTCCTGGTCGAACAGCGGAAGTTAACTGTATAGCATCAGTTTCTGTTCCCACACTGCAGTTTTGTTTGTTGTTTGTTTTGTTTTGTTTTTGATTTGCTGGAATACCAATTTCAGTCCCTGAACCAAATTCTCGGTGTCCTAAATCCTTTTGTTGAATCAGTCACTGTTCTGGGAAAACCATAAACAGTTCTCACCTTCTTCTTTCAAAATTCCTCAGAAACATTTTGTGAAAATTTTCAAATCTCTAAAGATAAACCCCATTTTAAAATTAGATTCACAAAATGTCTGGTGTCTCAATAACACACAGACAGTTTTATCTGTGCCCACAGTATCTTCATGTACACAACCAGTGAAAAATAATAAGACTGTGGAATATTCAATACACACTACCTTAAAGAAGGAAAACACTGTCATCTTAAACAGTGTTTGTAGATCTCATTTACTTTTTTTTCTGCAGCAAATCAAAAAATGTTGCTGATGATGTGATGGAACCAGTTCAAAACAGGTTTGTGAAAAATTGTGAAAAACTGGGAAAATAGCAGATTGGTAACCTAAAGTGGCATTTCAAACAGGATGAGCAGGCACAGCAACATTTAAAGCAGTTTTCTTAAACACTTTGCTTAAAATTAAAATTTTAAACTTAGACATATTTCCTGATCATCGAAAGGAGTCACTTGAGGTGCTTGAGGTGGGAATGCCTAAGTGTTCTCCTGGAAGAACTGGAAGAGGGGTCATTGGGAGAGGGAGTTCTGGGCTTCCCTGCTCAGACCGCTATTCCCACTACCCAAATAAGTGGCAGGAAAGGGATGGATGGGTGTTTCCTGCACTGTACAGTAGTTCATGCTTTTAGTTTATTTCAGGATTGAACGTTTATTGGTCCGTGCTCACTGTTACAACATACCCTGTATTAAATATGATTTGCAGCATATGAGTAATAATTTCCTTTTTAAAAATGACAAGCTGACAGTGTACTATGTAGGACAGATGTCACTGTAACTCCACATTGAAAAAACTATCAGAGAGACTCATGCAATATTAATCAACTGTGGTTTTGCTCTAATGGTTTCCCATGAAGATGGAACCAAAGATGTTATGTGTGCCTTTTCTGTGAATGTTTTTGTTGCTGTTGTTGTTACGCTTGTTGTTTTCCGCACTCTCGTGATTGAGGTGTGCCTGGCACATTTATGATTTGGACTCTCTCCTTCTCTGCTCTCTCTCTCTCTCTCTCTCTCTCTCTCTCTCTCTCTCTCTCTCTCTCTCTCTCTCTCTCTCTCTCTCTCTCTCTCTCTCTCTCTCTCTCTCTCTCTCTGCACTGAGTAATCAGTAATCAACCTACATGCCAGTCGTTTAGCAATCAACTCTCGAGCACAAACTTCATGGTTTGTTGCTACACCTTGTTTTTGCCTATTTATTGTCTAGTTAGTCTGAAAGTTTGTTCACCTGTCAATCTTTCAATCAGAGTTTAACTACCTTCTCACCATGCTGTCAGGAACTCTGCAGGTTCACCATCCACAAGCTAAAGATGCCGGCTGCTTGTTTGGTCGTCCGTTTTCTCTCTTCTCTGTGCTTCAGCCACACCCATCCCTTCAATCAACTGGATCAGATAAAGATTTTTAAATTCATAACTGTCTGCTGTCCACAAATGGGTTCAGCCAAGATTCATGACACTACCAAATGGAGATCACTTTACTGTTATTCTCCCTGGCAATATCTCCTTGAGTAAATTATTCCTAAATATACCTGCATGTAGTAAAATTACATTATGACACCTAGAAAACATTATGCCAGGCAGCATTCTCCTGATTGATCATATACTATATACTAGGCACAAGGAAGCTGCCCTGTCTAGCTTGCTGTCTGTGTTGCTATAATGGGCACTCAGAGGCGACAGGTTAAATACACAGTGCACAGGATGCAGTAGGTGGAGGTCAGTAGCCTGATCATTAGAGTCAATTACCATTTTTTGCTTGCTCAGTAGAGCATGGATTAAATTGATAAAGTTTAATAATGTTCTTCTGCTTGGACCCCGGCTGCCTTCCAGATGTTTTTTGTTTGTTTGTTTTTTTAGGGAAGGTGTTGCTTATTTCAGCAACACAATGCCAAATCACATTCTGCATGTATTCCAGTAGCATGTTAGTAATAGACCAGGTGCTAAACTGGTCTCTGTGTAGTCCGTGCCTTTCACCCAACTGCTCAGCAGTTGAAATTCTGTATCAAGACAGAGTGATGGGACATTTAAAGCAACAGCAGCTGAGCTCCTCAAATCCCAAACTGTCAACATTCCTCTGTCCCAAATTTTTTAAATTTCTCCATGGTGTAAAATTTAAAATAAAGATATATGTTTCAAAAAGGGAGAGAAAAACAATCCATTTCAATATTTCATAGGTTGTTGTGTTTTATGAAGTGAATTATTCTACATCTGGTTTTAATGCTTTTTGGAACAATTAAAGAATTAAAAAAAGACTCTGCACAGCTACAAACAATGCTAACCACCCAGAAGGAAACCTGACCATTTATACTGTAAATGTCTACTTGTGGATAACACAAGCCACAGCCACTTTTCAGACACTATCAAAAGGGCAGTAGAACCACAATCAGCTGTGAGTGGAGACAGGAAGTGTGTGAGTTTGTGTGGGTTTTCTCTTTCCTCTTTTTCTAATTTGTTTGTTTTCTCTCTTTTAGTCATTCTGAGCAGCTGCTCCTCAACCAAATTCCTGCCATGTAGATACTTTTACCATAAACTGTGTTTACTCTTGCACTGTTCACTCAGCTACTCACAGTCACTGAGTACTGATGACTTTCATACGCCATGGTTATCTCTTTGTTTTTTTAATGTCATGGTCGTTGTTGCCCAAATTACCACTTAAGGACCTTCATCTCACTTCTCTGTCTTTGCTATGGCTATAGGTTGTGACAGTTAGGGAAAAGAATAACTTCACATTAGTGAATTAAGTCTGAAAAGCAGGAGAAGAACACAATACATTAATGAAGAGAATCGGGCAATTAGAAAAGTAAAATCAGTATGGGAACTGTTAGGTATATTAACATGTTTACTGTATTTTATCATATCTTTGCATATGTTTTATTTTGTTTTATATACTGTTGTTTCTCCTCATTCAAATAAGGAGATTTAGTGTCCCTTCTTTCAGAAGGGCACTGAGGGTGATACTTCATTGTTTGAGTTCTCACAGAGCATACATGAAAGCCCCGTTCACATTCCTGAGTTTCTTTCATCAACCAGATCACCAGAAGGGAAAGAGCCAGGAAGGAACTGGTTGTAAAAGTGATATCTTTGTGTGCAGCCATGCGAGTGTATCCTAAATGTTTATTACCTGCTTTGAACTGCATTTAGTGTGGGGTCATTGATGAGACATCATATGATCCTTACTTTGAAAGTTCTGAATAAAAACCGTGCGTGGAGGGAACATCCTCTGAGAGAGAGACCACTTCCTGTTTGAGTAAGGAGCGGAGAATTTACTTTTCTGTCTCGGTGCTCGAAGAGGCTTGGTTTCCACTCCCCGCTAGCGGCGAAAACCTGAAAGCTGTGTGTGTGCATTTGTTCCTCATTACTTGTTAATTTTGAATGATTCTGAACCGATCAGGAACTTTCTTGACTTTGTTTCACCATCATTTTTAAAATTTACATTAACATATTTAGTTTTATTCATCCAAATTGTGTTTTTTATGGTCGATATTATTCTATACATTAATGTTCTTTTGAACAGTGAAAAATAATTTTAAAAATATTAAAATGTACGCCTTAATAAATGAATTCTGACATAATCTATGCTGTGAATTTATTATCAATTCATTTAAATACAAATAAAAAATAAAATAAAAGAACCGTGGCCAGTCCAGTCAGATTTTTCAATTTGTAATTTATCAGCGTTGCTAAGATCCTTTCCAAAAGTAGAATTATGCTGGCCTCCAGCACCACCTTGCCTTGTAAACTGTCACGTATCACCCACTGTGGATCACTTCAAATCGGTCTATGCATAAAACAAGTTTCTCGGTGGGCGTGGAAACCCCGATCCCATCGGTAAGTACTGTTTTGAGACCCACCCACCTGCTGTGTGGGCTTATCTGATTGGCGGGAAACGTTTGTGCTCTTCTCTGATTGGCCAAGAACATTGTCAGTAAACTCGCGGTGTAGAAGCCGGCACCTAGCCTTCTTGGATAGGACGTCATTCGGCTCCCTCACCTCGTCGCTCCCGGTGTCGTGGACTTTTAAACCTAATAAGGTAGGCGTCTTTAACGATGACTTAAATAGTGGTTAACGGCGACGTGCAGGGAAGAAAGGTATGCTCGGCTTCTGTCTGTTTTCACAGCTGCTTGTTCTGCTGCAGGAATTAGCCGCCGTCTGTCAAAAAATAAATAGATAAAATTGGCGATAAAGTCGAACTAAAATATGTGTTTGTTTTAGCATCGCAATGAATCACACTTTGTGTCGGATGTTCATTCGGATTAAATCGTGCAGAGCTAAAGCCAAGCGGCATAATGTGGCCACCCAGGCCCTGATATTCTCATCCTTCTTCCTGGTTTCACGTTTCAGCCTGTTAATCGTCAGATGCGCTGCCCGTAAAGCTCTGCGGTCCTAGCATGAACCGAGCCAACAGTCCCTTCAATTCAAGAGAACTCTACGCCATATTACAAAATGAAATCTTTACTGTTATGAAATAATGTATTGCGAAACACCACCAATAAGGGCCGTATTAATGCAGACATTAACTGTCAACCTAACTTATCACAATATATCACAATACTAATAAGGTGATCACGTTTTTTTTGGCTCACGGCGACAGTCGTATCATTTAAGAGGATTATTTGGAGTTAATCAGATGGAGCAAATTAAACGCTGAGTCACAGCTCTGTAGTGCATGTTGTGAATAAATCCATTCATTCACAACAAACCTTTTTTTTTTCCTGTCTTGGGTATCAGCATCATCACTCTGAAAGATGCTTCAGTCACTTAAATAATCCTAACAAGTATAAAAGCAGCTCATTTGTTTTTGCAGTAATCGTTCTCTTCACTGTTGTTCCTTTGTGACAGATGTCTCCAAAGATCAAGGCTGGCTCTGTTGTGGAGATGCAGGGAGATGAAATGACTCGGGTCATCTGGGAGCTCATTAAGGAGAAACTCATCTTCCCCTACCTGGAGCTCGACCTGCATAGGTAAGCACGCCTCTGTGTAAAGATCAGTGCACTCAGAACACTCGCAGCTAGCTGTGTTTAATACAGTGTTGTTTACATCACAGAATGGTGCACTATGTGTAACTAAGTGCTCCCAGCAGGGACAGTCTTAGTAAAATGGTACTAAATGCCTGGTATTTCTAGTTTGGCTTGATTTGTTCAAGATGCTTATCTTTCCCAAAGGTGTCTGATCATTCACTGATTAGTTGGTCTTCCCAAATATTTTAAAGAAAATTTCATCAATTCAGTACTGAGGTTTGCTGTTTCATTCTTTATAATGTTTCACATGTTTATATTAATGCTCTTTTTAATTTTTTGGTGGGTGATATTGTTGATCAGAAATCTCCAAACAAAGTTACATAATTAGTAGTATAACAGCCACCTGCGTCATCAGTTTCTTCATTTGACCTTCCTCCACTTATCTCTTCCATGGACTTCGCACAGACTCCTGCTGTTTGCAGGACCTTTTATGTGAAGCACAAGTTGGTAACCATCCACAGTAGTGCAGTGGTTGGAACTCCCACCTCACAGCCAGATGGTTCACTATGCTGTGCTGGGATTCTCGAAGCACATAGTTTAGAGCTTGTGCAGGTTTTCTGCAAAGATCCCAAAGAGTGTATCAGATTGTTTAAATAAATGGAGACAAAAGCAACATCGCAATCAAACACACAAGAGCGACTCTGGACACCATTCTTGATTAACTGGATCTTTGCATATCTGCCTCTCTCCTCATCAGTCTCCCAGCGTCATATTCTTGTGACTCGGCATGTGGGTTGAGAGAGGAGGGAAGTAGGTAAAAGGTCAAGGCTGCTTTCACACAAAGCCAACGGGTGTACTAGAAAGCACACAGGCCAATAGCCAAAGGGAATTCTAAAGACGCTGTGCTGGTTTTCAGGTGAAGTATACTCCCTCCTCTGTTTGTTGAAGTTGCGAGGTTCCTCAAGTGTAACGAGTGGAGCGACCTATCCAGTTATGTTGGCAGAGGGCCAGCTGTTATTGCACAACTGATTCCTTGTTTCCTTTGTCTTCATGTTGTTGGCTGTTTTCTCCTCGCTGAGCCCCTAACAGTGCAGCATTAGAGAGGAACAGGGTGAACACAGTGACAGTGCCTAGAAGAACATGGAGCAGGAGGTTAATAGAAGGTTTCCTTGTCAGGTCCTGGAGGAAAGATAATTAGCTTCAGAATGGAGTGCACAAAGCTCTGGCATCTGTTCAGATGATTATGCAATTGGAAGCAAACTCACGTTCTCTTTCACCACTCATTCATGTCATTCGTGTCCTTTGACACAGTTTCCACATCACAGCCAGTACATATTAACATTCTCCATCCCACTAAGTCACTGGTGTAGTGCACGGTTAGTTAGTGCTCCTGGGTTGCTTTTAAGTTGTGTATCACGATGTTAAGATAATCAGCACTTGTATTAAAGCAGAGAACTTTTGCTTTTGGCATCCAGTGCCTCTGCAGCTGAGATTAGCAATGTTCTCCATGTCTCTTTGGTCCATCTTGTCATTCATGCACTCATACTCACTACTTACCCCCATACGTAGATATGCTCAGTTATAATTAGGATTCATTTGAGCTCTGTAGTAGTTACTATCAAAAATGGCTCCATAGTGTAGTTTCTTTTTTTACTTAGGTGGACTTCTTTGTTAACAAAGAGATTTCCTGCAGCTTTCAATATTATATATTACAGAAATATATTTATGTAAATATAATACATAAAATGTTAAAGACATATTTCTCCAGTGCCCGTAGTATTGTTTGCTCTCTGTACTGAAAATTAGATTGAAAGTTTGGGCACATTTCCTGGATATTATTAATGTATGCATTAGCTTTTTCTCTGGCACCATTAATCCCTTTCTCTTAATCTCCTGCAAAGCTACGACCTGGGTATGGAGTATCGAGATGCGACTGATGACCGGGTGACGATCGAGGCAGCGGAGGCGGTCCGCCGTTACAACGTGGGCATCAAGTGCGCCACCATCACACCAGATGAGAAGCGCGTGGAGGAGTTCAAGCTGAAGCAGATGTGGCGCTCACCCAACGGGACCATCCGTAACATCCTTGGGGGCACAGTGTTCCGGGAAGCCATCATATGTAAGAACATCCCCCGCCTGGTGCCCGGCTGGATCAAGCCCATCATCATCGGCAGGCATGCCCATGGAGACCAGGTACCTTAATGGTCACACTTACCGAAAACCTTGAAGTATGCATGCTAAGTGGGAATATAAGATCTGTGATCTCTAACCAAGATCACTGATTACTTGGCGCGCCGTATCAAAATTTGTCAATGTCACCAAAAAAACCCAAAGATGGCAATGAAGCACAATCGAAGTTTAGCAGTGCAAACCAGTGTGTGAGGTAAAGGAGCCTACTTCCAACTTTTATGGTAAAACTGCAAAAATGTAGTTAGCTTCATATCATGTGTATTGCTGTGTCAAAAGGATGTGGAGGAAATGGTTCAAGTCCTGGTCTGGGACAAATTAACATTTGTAAAGGTAAGAAGGTAGAGAGGTGACAATGAAAGAAAGCTGAGATCAGATCAAAGAGTCCAGCATGTGGGGGAGGTAGGAAAGTGTCCTGCTGACATCACATAAATTTGCAAAGTCGCATGTTGATTCGGTGCCTCGCATAGGAAGCAGGATGCGTATTCTACACCAAAGAACAAAGAGTAGCGAGTCTGTATTACGGTTTATGCTTAATGGAATAAACATTTGAAACTAAAATTGAATCTAAATTCTATCACTTTATTTGTGTGTAGAGACATTGTAACAACTCTCGTGTTTTACAACTATCCTTTGAGGGATGCATTTAATTTCCAGAACATCTCTGTTGAGACGCTGACTGCTCTTTCCCTCTGTCAGCTGATGTCTGAGCTCAGGGGGAGTTGGCAGTTATATCGGACATTGTGGGGTTGTCAGGAGAGACCTGGTCAATAATTAGGTTTCATCAGCTGTCCTTTGGACCACAGTGTACCACCTCAACAGCCCAGACAAATTGCAGTGGTGTGACAGAAATAAATCACAGGTTGGGTCACGGTGCGGTGCCAAAGTCAACAGTTCTACTTCCAGGAGAAGTGTCAGGTGTCTGCTGGTTGCATAATATCTTTTAGATATCAGAAACATGTATGCTGTGTACTCTGTCGAGGTGTTTACAACTGTTTCATTTGTATTTAAACTTTGGCACCATTACGGAGATCATATCTTTTAAAGCTGAGTAGGTTCAAAGAGCGTTGCTGCTTTCTAGTGTTGACCCCATTTCTTACTCACTGTTCTCCCCACAGTACAAAGCCACAGACTTTGTGGTGCCTGGGCCTGGGAAAGTGGAGATGATCTACACACCCACAAATGGAGAGCCCGTCAAATATGTCATCCATGAGTTTGAGGGTGAGTAGGAAGCCTGTCCAGCGTACAGTCACACTTCCAGACTATTCTCCACATGTGAAAGATCTCATTGTTAAAGTGAGGTCAGTTAAGGTGAGACCTAGCGGACAGAGGGTGTGTGCTAACCAGGTGGCATTAGCTGCTAGCTAACTTTAAGCCTTGTTATATTTGACTATAAATAAAGTTTGGCTTGACTTGCAGTAAAGTAATACCTAGCATCAGAGACAAACATGTTCCAGGTGTGCAAATATAGATACATTTGTTTTTAAATAAAACATTATTGCAGAGAAAAGTTATCAGATATAATGTGGAGGGTCTATATCATGAAAATATAGGAAATATCTATGTTTATGCTGTTGTAAGTTCAGGTTTAATTACTATAAACCAAACACTGAATGAACTGAAAGAAATTTTAAATGGTTAGTAAGTAAGAGGAACACTGGATACTTTTCTGCTTGCTCTGCTTGTCTAATGTGTCTTTAATGCTTTTTTGATATTTCATATGACCCTACTCTGTGTGCGCTTTCTGTTTGTGTGTGTGTTCAGGCACAGGTGGTGTGGCCTTGGGAATGTACAACACAGATAAGTCCATCAGGGACTTTGCTCACAGCTCCTTCCAGGTTGCTCTGTCCAAAGGCTGGCCTCTCTACCTCAGCACCAAGAACACCATCCTGAAGAAGTACGACGGCCGCTTCAAAGACATCTTCCAGGAGATCTACGAGAAGTAAAGACAACACACGCACAAAGAGTTATGCCACCATTCACACAGAGACCAGAACTTAAAGGTGTTGCTGCCCTTCTTGTGTCTTCAGGGAATATCGTGCTCAGTTTGAGGCCAAGGGCATCTGGTATGAACACCGTCTTATAGACGACATGGTGGCCCAAGCCATGAAATCTGAGGGAGGCTTCATTTGGGCCTGCAAAAACTATGATGGAGATGTACAGTCTGACTCTGTTGCACAAGGTTGGTTTAAAAAAAATCCATCAGAAGTTATGTGAAGAACTATGCAGAAACTTAACAAATAATCAAACCCCAAAAAAACTGTACTGTAGATTGATGACATGCAGATCTTAATGTGGTTTTGTGTCCCTGTGTTTTAGGCTACGGCTCCCTGGGAATGATGACCAGTGTGCTCGTCTGTCCTGATGGGCGCACAGTAGAGTCAGAGGCAGCCCATGGCACAGTGACTCGCCATTACAGACAACACCAGCAGGGAAAAGAAACCTCCACCAACCCCATTGGTAGGCCCTGTTTCTGGTAATGTAATCTTATGTGGCATTATCTCTAAGGATCAATTGTCTAAAGCCTGCCCTCTCTCTGTGTGTGTTTGCTACAGCATCCATCTTTGCATGGACACGGGGCCTGCTTCACCGGGCAAAGCTTGACGACAATACAGAGCTCCGAGTATTCTCCGAGGCCCTGGAGGCTGTTTGCATTGAGACCATCGAGGCTGGTTTCATGACCAAAGATTTGGCTATTTGCATCAAAGGCCTTCCAAAGTTAGTCTCATGCCCTGTACATTGTGCACATTCATTGTATAGCTGTAGTGATGGAGTTAAATTAGGGATGTCCCAATCAGGGGTTGACCTGGTGACTCCTTGTGAATACAGGAGCAGCCAAAAGTAGCATTGGCATTTCAGAATCTGCTTCATGAATATTTTTGCTAATAGAACAGGAACGATGCAAATGCTCACGTTCGTAGAGCCCGCCTGTGGCAAAGACAGGCAGTGCACTGTAACACCAGTATATGTTCACATAAGCCCTGATAGTACATCTGTAATATTAACATTCTTGTCTTTGTCTTGGAAACAGTTGCCACACTTACTCATATGAGAAATGGGTCTTAAAGGGGACATATCATGCAAAATCCACTTTTTTTAGCCCTTAAATACATTTTGTTGTGTACATTGAGTGTGTAGTAGTGCAGAAATTTTACATTTATTCTCTCCCGGTGCTGCGTAGATATCTTTATATTCTTTTTGGGTCATATTTTTCAGGCTGTTCAGTTTTCTCTATTCCCTGTTGGGTTTTCTTATGTGTTACGTCACAGTATTTGCTGTGGAACTGCTAAACAAGGTCATGGACTTCCGGCTTACCGATTTTATGAATTCGCCATTTTTTTCTCGCAGTGATTTTGTAGTCCAAGTTCAGTTATGCCTAAGTTGCAAGTAGACAAGTCAAAATGTTCGGTTGTTGGGTGTATTAACCCACACAATTCCTTACATCGCCCCCCGGCATCAGAGCCTCTTCGAAGTGCCCGTTTCTCTGCTGGTAGATAATTGCGTCGCTGCCATCAAACTACAAAAACGGCCTAACAGGGTGGAGTGGAACACTCTGCGACCTGGAGGGGGGCGGGGTGTGAAATGTCTGACATTTAAAGAGACCGCACCAAAACGAGCTGCTCTAAGATGTGCCTCAGAGCAGGGGTAAACGAGGAATTCAGACCAAAGCATTGCAGTTCTACTTTATATAGACCACAAGTGGAGGATTTACATATGAAAAGGAAGGATTTAAAAGCATGATATATCCCCTTTAATGCTGTCCCATGCCTTCAAATCTAAATTACGGCAGATGGGGGAAAAACAAAGCTTCATAAACACAGCTTTTACATTTGTCAAAATTAGCCAATTATCTCTGAAAGTTTATAATATTTTGATACTGACATGCATCTGTTTTCTGATCTTCTCTCCTGTTTGCAGTGTAACACGTGCCGACTACTTGAACACCTTTGAGTTCCTGGACAAGTTGGCAGAGAACCTGAAGGTCAAGCTGGCGAAACAGCCCAAGCTGTGATTTCATCTCCCAACCTTAGTTTAACACAAACACACATGCATTCAAACACATGCTCATGCACACAGAGACACCTACACAGTTACTGGAATTATGGACCCCCACACCCCACACCATGCTACACAGGAAAGGGAAGAGTACGCTCAGAACGCCAGGGTTGAATCAAAGTCAGTCATTAGCCAGAGGGGGGCAGTCAAGAATGGTGCCTTGTCTGCAACAAAGCACAACGAAGGCTTCTGATCACAACCCTCCATTGCTGCAAGACAAAACCAGACTTGTGACAGTGAACACACATGACACACACAAACCGTCTCCAGGACTGACACTGGGCCATGACCTGATGGCTCAGTGCTCTTGTTTACCCTGACTGCACTCAGTCCCCTGAAGTGAGTTGTCAGTATCCGTTGGTGATCTGTGCCACACAGGGGGACAGTATTGGTCTGAAGGAGCCTCTGGACCTTCACTGCCTTATTCATTTTGTGTCAAAGTCATCTGTTAATTCTGATCATCTCTTTCACCTTGTAATCTTTTAACAATACCTCAGGCAACAGTATGATATAGTGCCAGAAGAGCAGAGCACTCTCAGCCTGTATGTCACTAATGAAAGCTCTATGCACTGCAGCAGAGTGACCATGCATTCCATGAAATTTTACACTAAATGTACTATAATGCGCAGAATATATGGTTTGTAAACGAATGGTATTAAAGTACAGTACTTACTTTTAGTTTCTGAATGCTTAATTGTCATAGTTTTTTAAGAGCTGTATTTATTTTTCCTTCCCATGTGTGTGTGCTCCTCCACCAAGACCCAGTGTTTTAGATCATATCCGTCCAAAAAAAGAAGACTTTAAGATCGTTAGTTTATTAGCATTACACTTGTTCATTCCAGATATAACTCAAAATAAATGAGTCTTTCATTGCGTTTTGTTTTTAAGTTATGAAAACAAGAATATTGAAAAATAATCGTACAGTGCGCGTTAACCCATAGGTTCACAGTCTGACACACAAACTGCTACACGGATGCATCAAATGGCGTAAAAACAATATACTGTAAAAGTGGTGGTCATTGATCATTATCACAAATGCTTTCCATATTTGAACATGTACAAGCTACACAGACCAGGCAATAAATAGCTACACACATCAGCTTACATTCACACCGATCCACACAGTTGCTGTCAGTTGTTTCTATAGCACCTATTTATACTGTGCGCTGAAGTTTGCAGTGTTATTCAAATGCATTTCATTTTTAAACTGAAGAATATTTCAATGGCAACCCCGTTTATGCATTTCTGCAGTGATTTATTTGGCGGTGTGTGCATACATGGAAAGACTAAAGGCAGGGAAAACAGCAGCTGCACCAAGACATCTTTGCATAACAGAAAAGGCACAGAGAGCAACATTTATCTAACTGGTTAAGCCAGGAATAGTGAGGGTTGCAAAGCAGCTTGCAGATGCAGGATGCCAGCAACAATATGAAGCTATGAGCAATGAGATTTGCCAGTTGCCAACATTTCTTTAAAAAAGCATTTTTTCTCCAAATGACATTAAACAAATTCTATGTGATTAAAAAATATGTGGAAGAGGAGCAACGATCTTTCTGCCAAATATTACTCACAAAGGGAGCATGATGACCAACATGCTGCTGGGATTGTTGGCAGCTGCTTACCTTAACAAATATCAAATAAAAAATAACTGAGCATCAATAATCAATAACATCTGATTGCTTTAACAACAAATTACACGGCAGTGAGCATGGAGGGGCGTCTGACCCTGAATGTTAAATTTCATATGTATTTCTTGATTTGAACAGCAGATGACGCTGCTGCATAAAACAATGACCTGAGACAAACAGAGGAGTTTGTGTTAAGTAAAGTTGAATCAGCCCAAAGCCTGCTGCTGGGTTAACCCTGGGATCCCTGTATTATATACGTGGATCACTTCTTACTGGGGGTCCACTTACTTAGTCTGGGGTATACTTACTCTGGATGACATTACCTTGGATCCAGTAACACAGGAATCTTGGAGTCATTTTTGACCAGGATATGTCCTTCAGTGCACATATTAAATATGTAGGACTGCTGTTTTGCAATTAAGCAGTATTTCTAAAATTAGAAACATCTTGTCTCAGACTGATGCTGAAAACCTAATTCATGCATTTATTACTTCTAGGCCGGATTATTGTGATTCATTATTATCAGGCTGTCCTAAAAGCTCCCCGAAAAGCCTTCAGCTGATCCTGAAGCTACAGCAATGACAGGGACTAGAAAGAGAGAGTGTAATTTATTTCTGCCATATTGTCTTCTCTTCAATGATGAACCACCATCATCAAAACACAAATATTATGGTTTAAAGCAGGATCTGCAGACCTGTGGAAGGAGAGAGAGAGAGACTGACCTCCCCTTTGTCTCATTTATAGTCCTCGCAGGACAGTATAATGACATCAATGCAATGATCAATGCAGGAGAAACTAAAGAGCTGGTGGTGGATTTCCATAGGCTCAACCACACTCCCCCCACACCGGGAGTGAACACTGATAGGGTTAAATCCTGTAAGTACCTGGGTGTTCACCTGAACAATAATTTGTACTGGTCATACAACACCCCTGCACTTTAAAAGAAAGGTCAGAGCAGACTCGACCTGCTCAGGAGACTGAGGTCCAGACTAGGGTGCAGGGAGCACTCCTGAAAACCTTTTACGACTCTGATGTGGCGTCAGCCCTTTTCTACAGTGTGGTGTGCTGGGGGAGCAGTACAACGGCTCCTGACAGGAAGAGACTCGATAGGCCAGCTCTGTCCTGGGCTGCTCCCTGGCCCCTGTGGAGGTGGTGACGGAGAGGAGGACGACACCAAGGCTGTGCTCCATGTTGTCAAATGACTCCCACCCCATGCGTGACACTATGACAGCTTTGAGGAGCTCCATCAGTGGCAGGCTGCTGCACCCCAAATGTTTGAGGGAGGTCTTTCCTCCCTGCAGCAGTCAGGCTTTTTAACCAGCACTGCTCCCAGACATAAGACTGTCTACTTTTGTGTCTGCTGTGTGCACTTCATCTACACTGGTCATATTGTCTATACTGTACATAGTGTATACAGTTTTTATCTGATTTTTTTTATCATTCTTCATACACCTACCTCCTGTATTTTTTATACTTTCTTATTTATTTGATCTTTTTTACTTTCTTATTGTGTTTATACTTTATCTTATTGTGTCCTGTACAATTCCTTTGCCACTGCTATATTGAAATTTCCCCACTGTGGAACCAATAAAGGGATTTCTTATCTTATCATTAATGAGCTCACTGGGTCGTCACCATTGAGCAACATCAGTTCCATGGACACTTTCTGTGCCACAGTGGATCTGTGACACTCCACTGGAGAGTGGAGGAAAATTTTGCCAGAATCAGGTTTGAATTAAAATAGTCATTGTGAATTTTTGGTAGGATCATTTGGAAGATTTAAGTTACCTCTTAATACCTTTGCATATTTTGTCATCAGAAAAGCTTACTACAAAATGTTCAGTACATTATTATTTATTATTTGAATCTCAGTAAATGTGACGGGGTCGCCTTCCTTCCCTGCCCGAAGATTTGCAGCTATGAGAAAGAAAAAGTGGCAACTTGCCTTAGACGAAAACAGGAACAGTCCATCACCAAAGCATGTTGTTTTCTAATACAAATCTGCTCTGCTCTATTTATTATTTTTAAACTGACACAATTTTTTGCTGTTGGAATTTGATCTGATTTCTTATTTAATATTTAAATTGTGTCAAAGCAGTCAAACAGTGCGAAGTGGAAGGGGGATTTCATTTAGGTGTGTTAAATCTTTGCGTTTGATCAAATCATCTGTCTCTAAAGAGGAAAAAAGAGAGAATATTGCTCATATGAATGTCATCTTGTAAATGCTGTGGTTATATGTTATGAACAAATTTAAAGTTCATAATTATTGTATAAATGCTACATTGACAGCAGTAATAAATATTCAGTATTCAGAGTACACAGAAGTTCTCTGTTTGCTGTAGTAGCCTTGTAACTGAGATCGGACCTGTTTAAAGTGTCCTTTGCCTTTTTGCCTCAGCAGGCGGCGCTGTTGCATTAAAATCCTCCCACTCTGCTGTGGACTGCTGGAGCCTGGCTTCACTATCTTTGGAGAAGGAAACTGAGCTTAGAATAGAGGAACACTGACAGGTGCACGCACCCTAACTAGCTTCAGTCAGACAGTTCCTCCGAGGCTACATGATGGACTCTTATCACAACCACAGACACACAAGGAACTCCAGGGGAAACAACAACACCGGTCGCCCGAGAGACAGCGCATCAGATGCGTATGGACAGGATGAAACTCTTCCGAATCCAAATGTTCAGGGTAATCCACAAGTGGCAACCAGACAGCCGCGGTAGTAAGTGCCCGTTTGTACTGTTAAACCAAAAATATTATCTGAAAACTGAAATAAACGCAGGTCATGTTCTCAGTTATAGATGCACAGAAGGGGCCGTTTTAACCAGTCACAGCTCCTCTCTGCCTGCCATGTAATCTATTTGTGTTACATTGTGTTTATCTGAGTAGATTTGTGTGTTTCTGCAGGTCTGACTTTCACTTTCGTTTCACGGAATCGGAGAGCGAAACGATGCCTTCAGGGTTCCTCGGAAATCCCAGCTTCTTTGTACAAACACAGTCTGAATCATTTCATAAGCAGGCGTTTTAACAAAGTATATTCTGTTACGGTGTCTTCAATGAACAGAAAGAAATCACATGGATAACGTTTGTGATTTGGCTCCAATATTAGAAAGGCAACAGAATATTGGAAAGCAACGGCAGCTGCAGTTTACCTTGTCACTCGAAAGCAGCATCACATTAGCTTTAAATGGGTTTTATTTATCATTGGATATTAAACTTAAACTGTTAGAGATTTTATTTTTTTGTTTAGAACATGTTGTTCTAAACAAAGAAGAACAAGTTGTTTAGAACATACAGCTTTTTAAAATGCTTCAGTACAAAAGCCCTCAAGAACTACAAAAATCCAGCCAAAACCAAGCAGCACTGTAATCTAAATATTCTTATTCGCAATAATATGTAAAATATAGTTGAGCAGAAGTATGATGAGCTTCAAAAAGAAATTCCTCAAGTAACTATTGGAAATATTCACTTGAGTAATGTTCAGCTAAATGTATGCAGTACTCTAAGCTCATGATAGGCATTTTTTGTATCTACAGCACAAATTAACGTTGGGTAGCATCAGCTTTGTGGCTTGCTAGCATACTCATTTTTACTAGATATAAAACAAAACAAAGGCAGCAAAATTTTAAACAGAGTTTAAAATATAAATGACATTTTATTAAAGTTTGGCCTTATTTGACCTTGAAGAAGAGGTCAGAGGACCAAACTAACCAGCTGTCATAGGGCAAGAGGCAGAAAAAATACTTTCCCTCACTGTGTTCTGTACAGTCCTCCTTACACTGTAGCAGTAAATCTAGTTATTAATTTCTAGGGCAGTATAATACTACAAATTGTACCATACGGGTGCCAAAAAGATACCCAAGCTGTACTTGGAAATACCTTATTTATCATCTTTGTGCATATAATTGCTGTTTTATTGCATTTCATTTATTTGTTTTCACATTTTAGCTCTTTACTAATTCATGCTGTGCAGTTTTTCAGCCACATAACTTGAAGTGTAGAAATAAGGTGATTTTTTTTTTACCCTAAACAAGTTTAACAAATTTCTTCACAGAGCTCAAGCTACAACTTCATCTGAATACTCTAAAAAGTCTCTTTTTAAGAAAAAATACCTGATCATAAGTAAACAAATGACAGATTCTACAGCAGAAGTACTCCAGATTTACACGGTGCTTGTCCCGGCTTCATGCCAGCAGTAACACTGAGCCTCTGCTCTTGTTTCAGCTCAGATGGCTACACCATGATTCCACCGAATGAATCTAAGCGAAGCGAGATGAAAACAAGTAACTATGACACCAGTATGAGTTGGATTTTCACATGTTAGAAAGTTCTCTCCATATGAGATTATGTTGTTGTTCCTGCAGTGGCTCAAAAAGAAGAGGAGGCTCTTAACAGATGGAAAGAGACGCACAGAGTCTCCTCTGTGCACCTGAATCCAGAGAGGCTTGGTAAACCGACACGGAAATTCTCCTTACACTCTGCCACTTCCACCACTGAGTGAATCGTCTTCTACACTATTCTTACTTTGATATCCTCACTTACTTACATTTTGCATTCTGATCATTTATCCAGGTGGTGATGTCACATTGGCTGAAGTCAGGCAAAGACAGCAAACAGATTTACATTCCACGAAGCTGCAGAAGAAGGTGCATCTGAAGTTATTTACTCCAGAAATCATCCATTTACTTTCTGTGCAAAATATATTGCAGATAATATTAGAGCAAGTTATTTGCATTATGTATGAAAACGCCATGTTTAAGATGCGGTAATGGATTTCTACCTTAGCTTGCGCCTTTTCCTGTTTATGATGGTTTAGCACAAAGAAATATTTCATTTGAAATGTTTTTTTTTTCAAGATAAAAAAAGCAGAGGATGACAAGAGGAGGAAGCAGGAAGAGGAGGAGAAGTTGCAGAAGATGAAAGACATACAGAGGGAGAAGGTAAGCACAAGATCAAAAGATCAAGGGTGTGTACTGACTTAAGGTCTTTTAGTCTTTAATTTGTCATACTAAAAACAAAATCCTCGAAACAGCACTACCATGTTCCATTCAAATTTCAGTGCTTTAAAATATTAATAAAGTATTGAAACATTCTGCCTCACATATCCCAGGGTACATTAGACAGGTTGCTGTCCATCATTGGGCTAACGGACTACAACACTCTTGCATTCACACATATCACCAATTTAGAGTCAGTAATGAACCCTAGCATGCTTGTCTTAGGACAACAGGGAGAGAGAACATGCAAAAAACAGACAGGCCCCATCTGACTAGGCCGAGTATGAATCCAGAACCTTCCTGCTGTGAGATGATAGTGCGAGCTATCACACCATCGTGCTTCCCACGCCTTCATTAAACAATGTTAACTCTGGGAGGTCGAAGTTACCGTAACCCTAACCCTAGACTACCAAAATGTGTTTTTATTGTTCTCCTAGGCCTTACTAATAATGGTAACAAAAAAGCATTCTAATTAAGAAAACTCTAAAAGTATTTACAAAAATAGCCAGGTCGTGTTTGCAAATGAGAACTAGTTCTCAAACATTTTTACCTGGTAAAATAAAGGTTTAAAAAAAAAAACTATATATGTAAATTGTTTCCAAAAATAGTCCTTTTTGCATTTCTCCAAAAATACAGAATTAGGGTTAGGGGTTAGGGTTATGTGGTTAAGGGTTGGGGTTAGTGTTGTGGACTTTGGTCAAGGTTAGGGTTAGGGTTATGTGGTTAAGCACTAGGTTTAGGGTTGTGGGCTCCAGTTAGGGTTTGGCGGATTAATTAAGTTTAGGGTTATGTGGTTAAGGTTTGGGGTTAGGGTTGTGGGCTTTGAGTAAGGTTAGGACTAGGGTTAAAGTTATGTGGTTAAGGTTGGGGTTGGGGTTAGGGTTTTGTGCTTCAGGTAAGGTTAGGATTAGGGTTATGTGGTTAAGCGCTGGATTTAGGGTTGTGGGTGTTGGGTATAGTTAGAACTAGGGTTAGGGTTATGTGGGCTAGGATTATGTTTTGGGGGTTGAATTAGGGTTAGGGTTGTGTGTTTAAGGGTTGGGTTAGGGTTGTGGGCTTTGGGCAGGGTTTGGGTTATGTGGTTAAGCATTCAGTTTAGGGCTGTGGGCTTTGGGTAAGGTTAGGACTAGGAATAGATATAAGTGGTTAGGTTTAGGGTTGTGGGCTTTGGGTAATGTTAGGACTAGAGTTAGGATTATATGGACTAGGGTTATGGGTTAGGTGGTTCAATTATGTTAGGGTTGTGGGCTTTGGGTGAGGTTATGATTAGGCTTAGGGTTAGGGGGTTAAGGGTTGGGGTAGGGTTGTGGGCTTTGGGTAAGTCTTAGGACTAGGGTTAGGGTTATGTGGTTAAGGGTTGGGTTTAGGGTTGTGGTTTAGGGGTAAAGTTGAGGACTGGGTTAGGGGTTAGGGTTAGGGTTATGTAGTTAAGTGTAGGGGTTAGGGTTCTGGGCTTCGGTTGTGGTTAGTGTTATGTGGTTAAGGGTTAGGCTGAAGGATTAGAGTTAGGGAACCCCGCAAATGCTAGGTCCCCTAGGGTGCACAGTCCATCATGGTCGGGGTAGTTAGTGCCCCTGGTTCAAAAAAATTGCCCATACTTGGGTTTGTGCACACACTTTAGCTTAGTTGAGCCTGTTGTGATGGTTCAGCATTAGTTCACCTTCTTCAGGCTGGGCTAAATGCTCTTTCTGTTCATTATCTTTCGTTTATCCTTCTCATTTTTTTGCTTGGATTTTTATCTGTTTGTATCTTTTATCCTTTCTTTTCTCTTTGTTTTTTTTTTTCCAGTTCTGTTGCTTCCTTGTGATTTTCTTTGTTTGTTTGTTTTTTTCTTATTTCTCCTTGGCTTTTTTCTTTTAATGGCACCCCCTTTGTTTCTGTTTGCTCTGCTTGGGCGTGCCAACATTCCTTGTGTTTAGGATTCGGCCTAAGCCTAACCCTGTTTTTCTGTTTTGGCCTCTTTTTTTGCTGGCACCCCCTTTGTCTGCCCAACTGGGGCTCACAACTTTCCTCTGTTTTTCTGTCTTGTGTTTCTTGTCTTTTTTTCATTGTTCCACTTTGGTTTTCTTGTCTTTTTTTGTATTTGTTTTTTTCTATTTTTTCACTTCTTGTGTTCGTTATTCCAATTTGTTTTCTTCAGTTTTTAAATGCCCCATTTTGGTTTCTTTTCTGTTTTTGTATTTGTATTTATTTATTTTTTGGCTTTGTTTTTCACTTTTTGTTTTTTTCTATTTTTTGTTTTCATTTCAAGGGGTTTTGGAGGTTAAGGTTAGGATTATGGGGTTAGGGTTATGTGGTTAAGGGTTAGGAGATTAGCTTTAGGGTTAGGGCAGCATCAACAAAAACTTTATATTAAAGGAATGTTAAAAGTAAGGTTTTTGGTGGATCTGATGGATTAGATTATATTAGACTGTCCAGATCTAATGAATACAAGGCTGAGCCTGTCTTTCACAGTGGCAATTTAATTTCAGCGCAGTCTTGTGTGACTTGTGTTCTTCTACCAAAGCTTGTATTTCTGTCCGCACGTATGAACTGAGTCCCTGGATCCAGAAGGATCACCCCAAAGATTTAATCACTACTAAGTTAGGCCAAGCCTAATTTTTCATACAGTTCTTATGCAAATCTTACCAGTAGACACATAACTAAACAAGTCATATAACCTCACTGGTGAGGATCACAACATGTTTATTATCATTATTATTTTGCCACTGCTAAGAAGCTTATGAATCCACTGCATGGGACAAATTTTTTTTCCCTCAGTTAGGAGTGATATCATGTTCAGCCTGTAGATGTCAGTAGTGACAAGCATCAGCATGAGCTGTAGCAAGAGTTTCCCCTCACACACTTGGCACTAAAGCTATGAGAACTAACAGATTAATGGGCTTTGGGGTTTTCAGCCGCCAAAGACAGTTCCTCACTCTGTTGACAGACATGTTCTACTCCACGTTTGGCTCTGCTCTCGTTCCAATAGCTGTCATACAGCCATGCGGAAGGCTGATTAATACCAAAGACCAATTCCTCAGCTCTCTTTCTGTTGCGCCATGACCTCTGTGAGGTCACAGGAATGTATTGGCAATCCAGCAAAGAAATACATACACTTTAGCATGCCAGTGTACTTAAACACAAAGCAAAGAGTTATGAAGTGTTCATGCCACAAAAACTGAGCACACTATTTTATCCCTGTCTCTGGACCCTCACCACCCTCTTTACCTGAAACAGCAGCGATATCCTGTTTTACAGTAAATACTCCGTCATGGTGTCAGAGAAAGATATTGATATTACAGAGTAATAAGAGTGATTTCCATTCCAATTCTTTGACTTATAGCTTTAAAACTGCAGAAATAATGCTTCTTCACAGATAGCACGATGGTGTTTACTGTTAAAATATCATGGATCTATGCAACAAGCACGAGTAGTATTTGACTGCACAAATATTGCAGCCCATATGGCACATGCTGTACTTTAAAGATTTCCATTAGTCACTTTGATCAATGTCACTTGTGCATTTAAGGGAAAGCAGGTTTGTAGCATGACTGCTAACTGCGTATTGCAGGCCAAGCGTCTACAGGAGAGGGAGTGCCGGGAATATCAAAGGAGGAGGGAGGAGTTCGCGCAGGATCACCTCAGGTTAGCCATGGATCAGGTTCACTTGTGTCTCATCACTGTCACCTTGCAGTATTGTGTTGTTTTGTTTTGTGTGCAGTGTTGTGTGCTTTCTTTGGTATCTCAGTCAGATGCAGCATCAGATATCAAAAGAAGAGGTGGCATAATCATGGCTTATTTCCTAAGTGTCCCAGTAAACTATGACATGACACAGAGCATGCACCAAAGCAGGACCTGACCTCAGTGGAATGCAGGTGTCCAGTATGGTGTGATGAGCTGGTGGTGCCAAGTGAGCTACTCATGTTAATATCTGTGTAGTTGTTAGTGCTTCAGCTGAGCCCCTGCCTCAAAGAAAGCAGCCGTAATATGCAATAATATGAACTTTAGTGTTAGCTATGTGTGGTCAGAGGCTCAACAAGTTGTAAATGTTCAGAAACTGTGGCAATCATGATCAAATACTGCAGTCTTTCTTTCTTTGATGTAAGTGTACAACTATAAAGCTGCATCCATACTGGAAGCGATTTCTCATGGCACATCACTTTGAAGCTGACGTTCCAGGTTCTAGTTGCCAAGGTAACCCTCTAACATATTCACGCCCAGGTCATGCCAATCAATGGTATCCTGCTTTCTCATTGGTAGCTGCCAGAATCGCCTAGAACAGACCTATGCATGTGCCTTATAAGTCAGTGCAAACCTTTGGCTTCATATGGGATTTAAACCCCAGACTCCCAAGTGAAAGGCCTTGGTTTAACCCACTGCATCACCACAGTTTACATGCAATGTGAATTTTTTCACTCTGAAAAGGAGTCTAACGTCCTCTTGGACATCTTGAATTACAATGTGTTGTAAGGTTATTATAGATTATTTTGCTCAA
>JAMQGT020009982.1:0-48937 GCA_024447675.2 Pterophyllum scalare
TATTTGCTTTTGTTGAAAGCAGTATTCAGAAAAATACGGTAATTGTATTTTTTTTTTAACTGCCCCAGAACAGGAGTAGTTATGATACAGTTGCAATAAGGATAGTAATACCAAAGATTCTGCTGATACATTTCAGTGTCTGTAAAATAGAAGCAACAAGCAGGAATTGCTTATTTATTCACTTCAGTTGTAATTATGTTGAGTTCTTCTTAATGAATAGTATTTCTTTATTTGATTTATTTACGCTTGAGTCTAAACCGAGCATTTCCTTATTGACAGTTCACAGTATTTGAGTGCCCTTATTTTTGCAGTTGAATTTTTTTGCCAGTTCAGCATTTAGTTTTAAAGTTTTACAATTGCATGGATTTTCTTGTGGGTTTTTTCCCTCTGATGCACTGAAAGTGTACCGAACCGTGACGCCAGATTTGAAGCTCATATCAAGCTGTGGATTTTGTGCATGGTCACACCCTCGTATACAGAGAAGTGATCTCTTAATTTAAGTCGTTGACTTGTTCTTAACCCATCAGTGGCGTTTTAGCTGGCCCTTTTTCACTCACTCTCTCTTTGTCTTGAGAAGCTTTATACTACTTGGTTTTAATTGTGCTGTAGTGGTGAGTGTTTATTTTTAAGGAGGCACAACAAGCAAACCTGCTGCAGAAGGATTATAACACATGACACCATCATGTTCAGGTTTTACTAATTTCTTCTTTGAAACACATTTGTAATAAACTATGTTGTGTTTCCCTATTCTGTTCATTTTCGTATTATGTCCTGGTCTCCTCCCTGTGTAATGTGTCATAGGCAAAGCTAAGATGTTGCCTGACTGTTTTGTTTAGGACTGATGCAATCTGTTTTCTGAGCTAGATACCATGAGGATGAATTCATCTTTGGGAAGGGCTGGGAGTGTCTCTGGTCCTCGCAGTACTGAGGTCATGTGGTTTGGAAAGGAGTTGGGCCGAGTCTCCCTGGCTCCCTGTTTGTTCTCTTCCAATGTCTTCAGCAGGTGTTGTCCAAACAGCTGCAGACCAGATGTTTCTCTGTGTGCTGATCAGTGTCTGTGATCTCACTGGTGACAAATTTCAGTCTGTCATTGCCATGTCTGGAAATGACACCCTTTTCAGTTCAGCATTAAAATTGATGCATTTAAATGCCTTCTAGGACATAAGGGTAATATATGAGTGGAAGCATTTTCTACACTGTCCGAAAATTACAAATTTTGGTTGGCACTTTTAACCAACCGTAATGGAACATAATGTTGTCCTTAATGTGAAATGAGCCAAGATTAAAATGCACCAGATTTCATTAAAAACTCTGACATGTTTTGTTATCATCAAACACACACAATGAGGAGGTCCAGTTGAAATAGTGGAGGTGAGGTGTAGCAGACACTGATGGGCTTCAGCTGCTTGTGTTAGGACCTCTGTAAATCAAAGCAGACACTCCCTTAACTCTGTTACTTCTAAAAATGCAGAGTTGCTATGAAGAGGAACTATCCACAGAGGCTAAAACCATTATCTGTACCAGGTTATAAATATACTTTGTAATGCTGTAAAACTGGCCTTTTTAAAATCAGAGTCTTTGGGGATTTATGTAATTTTGGAGCCAACCTCTTGTGGCACCTAGAGGAGCTGCAACTTTGGGAACTTTGGCATTGACCACTTGGTTCTCCACTGAGGCTGTTGGCACCTTTTTTCTTTTGTTTAAATTGCAAATTATAACAAGGAACTTACTATTATATAAGATTCATCCCACCTTTCCAGTTTTGCATAAGTGCAGGGTTATGCTTCGCCTGTCATGCATGCTTCACTGAGGGCATCTATAGTTGAGTGTCCGGTTCCCCTGCTGCAGTTTAATCTAGAGCTCGCTACTGCGTGAAGGTCTCATGGGTGATGGAAAAAGTGCCTAGCACCCGCCCCCATTCCACCCTGCACACACGATTCCTTGAGGCCTCGCCAGCTCCACCATTTAGTTCATGCTGTTTGATACTAAGGTGGGCGATATAGCCTCAAAATGATATCACAGTATTTCGAGAAAATTTGTGATGACATAGATGAAAAGATACTGAACAATGTTTTATTGATGCTTGCAGGTGCCGGTATCTTGGGTCGAGCTTTTTAACCAGATGCTTAAAGCTCTCCTTTACAACCATGTACCCGCATCAGTAATTTCCATCTACTGTTTGCGCTTCTTGTCATAAGGAGTGCAACTGGCAAGTACTCTAGCAATGCTTGGTTGAGTCATTTTTTTACATTTGGGTCACACATCACCAGCTGCTAGAATCTCCTCCTCACGTGCCTTCTTAGAAGTGTTGTATTACATTTTCTGTAAAGAATTGTGTTTCGGTGGAGGCTGTTGGAAGTAACTCGATTTTTAGATACTAAATTATCATCAGACATGTCTGAGCTTGTCTTGTGCACGCTAGGGAAGGTAAACACATGGTGTCACTATATAAGTCAAATGACACTTTTTTTTTTTATCACATAAAAATCTGTACTGGGATTATCACAGAAGATATATGGCACAGCCCTGTTTCGTATTTAAACATGAAAACATGTCTTTGCACTTCCAGATTCACTGACACTATGACCATACCCTGATAACCTGGAAAGCAAACAGCATGGCTTCTATGAATGGGCATTACAGCTGCAACAGTCTTGCAGACACACTGGTTTGATTGCATGAATTCATGCTCTCCTGCAACCCACATAGTACAGCTTCGAGCTGCACATGCAGTAAAAATGGAGTGTGCATGAACATGTGTATGATTGAATTTGGGATATGAAGATTCTGGTGTGTGTGTGTGTGTGTGTGTGTGTGTGTGTGTGTGTGAGTGTGAGAGAGAGAGAGAGACAGAGAGGTACATTAGTTTTATCTGACAGCGGGATCAGGTCTGAAGGTGGCATATAGCTAAGCCTTCCCTGTATCTGGTCTCCCGTTCAGATGCCTGCACAGGCTGCTCTATTAGAGAACAGGCTCTGAGGACACAGAAAGGAAAGTCAGTGGCCTTAACCTGTAAATAGTGAAGTGTTTAACTTTTGTCTCTAGCTCATGGACTAACTTGCACACAAGCGCAGATTCATTGTTTCTACTCAAAGTAGTTTGTTCCAGGAAAAAAAAAGAAGCTATTTCCTATAGATAGTGGAAAGCATTAATGCTCAAACATTTTTATACTCAAAGGCTATGTTAATATTGCTCAAGTTACACAGTTGTTTATCTGTAAAAGACAAACATTACGCAAGGCAAAGATTTGTATGCTACATTAGGCTTTTCCCCATAAGTCAAAATCAATATGACAGTGATATATCTAGCACAGTGTTTATTTATTTTTTTTAACGTGTCCCTGCTCTGTTTTTATGCACTTGCTTACCACACTTTTACATATTTTTGTCTTTCAGAGATCAACAGAGTGCGTAAAGACATGTACAGCGACACAGTGAATGGCCTTGTGGACAAACACCCGCTGGAGCTGCCCGAACCAGTCGGACCCATCGTTCACCTGCAGGAAAAACTGTTTGTGCCTGTCAAAGAGTACCCAGATGTGAGTATCCAGGTTACACATATTTCACTCGTGCTGCTGGTGCATTTGCCTTAATTGTTTTTGCACTAATATCTTATCTAGAAACAAGACTCTTTTAAATGTGTTCACGTGCACCGATAAAGGCACTCTTTCACACACATGGATTCATACACAGAGATATCTCTGCACACACTGTTGGTCCTCTTGCCTTAGGCCATGTGTCTTTGTGATGTGTCATCATGGGAGCGACAGCTGCTGATAGTTCTGCAGTCTGTCAGCACTGAGGACATACCTCATTTCTGTTGTAGGCACTTGCTCACTGCCCATCCACTGTGTTCTCAGTTCTGTCATTTTGGCCTTTCAGTTTTAGCTCTTTTTTTTTTCTCTAGTTGGTAAGCATGAAACTCTTTGACTGTTTTTACTTTATTAGCTGATAGACTTGTGCACCAAGTTGTTAATGTACTTCTGATACAACTTTATCAGACTGCACACTAATTTGGTCCTTGTCTGTGGAAAACACAGCATGCTGTGGTGTTTATGAGCCAACTCAGTAGCAGATTAGTGCGGAGCGAGAAAGCGGGGGATTGAAAAGAGAAGCATCAAGAAAAGTAAACTGCAGTTTCATAAATATTCAGTTAAAGGGAATGAAAATCTTTTTGGAGTAACCACTTGGTTTTTACTCTGCTGGGAAGATGGATACATACAGCTGGGAAAGAACAGCACATGGCAGGGGTGCCATGGTGTTTCTAGTGATGAAGAGGATGGTGGCAGCACGGGAAGAGAGTTGATGCAAGCCTTTTCTCTAGAGTGACAAGTGTGTATGTGTAAAGCTTTGAAACGTGTGTGTAAGGCGTTTACCACAGTCAGCCACATTCATGTCCTCATGGTAATCTTTGGCACACACATGAATGATTGTGTCACGTCCTGAGAAGCAGCGTTTCTCTTCATAATCCCAGCAGCTGGCAGCAAGGAAATGAATGGAGGGAGGTGACGAAGGATAAGAGACACCGTAGAGCAGGCCAAGAGCTCAGCCGGGCATGGATTGCATTTTCCCCCTGACAGAATTGATAAAAGGCACCAGGGACTGGCTGGGATCAGCTTAGCTTCAGCTCACCCTCAGACCAGACCCAGGATCTGAGCTCAACCTCTTAAGTGACTTCCAGTCAGTTTAAATGACCCTTAAGTGCCACTTTATTTTGCTTTTAGGTATTTAGTTTTAGGTATTCATGTCAGTAATTGTGATATGTGTGGTCATAGCTGGTGTGCAGTTGCCTTAAAGAGCATGCCTGTTGTGGTCGTCTTAGCGAGATTATCGGCCGTAACATGCTATTTAGAGATAAAAGCCTGCTTTCAGTTAATGTTGAAGTTTCTGTTTTCTTTGTGTGTGTGTGTGTCTATTCTTTGCGTGTGGGCTTTATGCTATCCCTGTACAGGAATATAAGATTTTTATAAGAATGAGGAAGTTCTGTGAAAATGTGTGACACAGTGGGTGCCACCTGTGACTGTAGAGATGCAAATGAAAGGACTCTTTTACACACACACACACACACATACACACACACACACACACACACTATTGAAAGTGTCTAGAGATCTTGGGGTCCTCAGTGTTACCTTCACTCGCTCTGCTACACTGCTTTGAGCAGAGCAGGACTGTACCTTTTGTATTCTGGTTATGAGCTGTTTGGAAAGCTACTAAATTAATTAGGCTTCCCCCTGGTGGTCAAGATGACTCACTGATGACCTTAGCAGACACAAATTAGCACACCCACTGACATGCACATAAAGAAGCAAGAGCACAAAAAACATTAAAACCCAGTGACAAAAAAATAGGACATGTTTCAAATGAATATCTGTTTTTGACTTTTGGTGAGCACATTTAAGTGTGGTCATTCAGTCAGCAGGGAAAGAAGAAAATGCCACAGCTGCTGTTAAATTTAGATGTGATGACAGGAATCAGGGGAAATCAGCAAGTCTAGATTAAATTATTATTATTTTTTTTTTTTAGCTCTCCTTTTTGGAACAGGGTCCATGTGCAAAACTTCCTCAACATGCCTGCCAAATCATAATTGTGCAGGTGCCAACAACAGTCTTGTGCCATATATATATATTTTTTATGCTACCAGTTAAAGTTGTGTAGTCATCCCTTTGTTTGCACTGTTGCTCTCGCTGCCGTTTAGGTTTTTAAGTTGGTGGACAGAGAGGAAATGAAATCTGGCATTAACTATTTTAACAGCAGACAATAGGAGATAAAATGTTAATGTGTATTAAACTGATTTCTTCATGAATTGTTATCTTAACATGTTTCTACAGTTTGTGCTTTCAAAGATGATAAAGAGCAGAACCTTTTAGTCTTAAGTAAAAGTGGGAGGAAATGCGAAAGGATAGAAAAGAAGGAAAAGGGGGAAAAATGTCCCTTTTATCCCCATCTGCACCCTTCTAAAGGATAGAAAACTGTAATGAAGATTATTAGACTAGGGAATATTATCACCCTTTTTACATTTCTGTCTAATTTCCCAGATTCCTCCCACTGAAAATGCTTGCATGTGCGGCTTGCTGATACAAGTAGGAACGCAGTGAATGTTGTTCAAAGTTTTTTTGTTTTTTTTTTTGTTGGCATCAACTCACCTGCCGTGGATGATTTGTCATCATTCATACTGTTTCCCCATCTGTGGAACACTTGGATTCTACTTTTTCTCCTCTCAGTTTTCACTACCGTTTTAAAAACTCCCTTTATTCCTTATCACATCCTTAGCCCGAGGTTACGCTCTCTCTTTGGGGCTTTCTCTGTCAGATCACCTATGTTTACCCTGCTCAGGTTTCACCAGTAGATAATTAGATTGTCGTGGTGCCTGGATGCAGTGCAGCATGTCAATTCTACCAAAATAACTTGCCTTGCCAGCACACTCCTACTCTAATTCCCTTAAGTGTGTCCCTCTTCTGGCCTGTGTGCCCCACATCTGTCTGTAAATGTGTTTGTGTATGCGTGTGTCTCCATCACTGTCTGCCTGCGTGTCTGTCTCCCCCACCCCCTCACCATTCTTCAAAGTCAGCCATTTCCTGATGTCGTCAGCGGTGCAGAACACTGCGAAGCGTCACTGTGGTGACTGCATCTTGACTGACAGCTGAGTCGCAGGCTATCTGATAACTTCAACCTTCAATTAAATGCTATCTGTGGCTCCGCTTCTCTTCCAAGCACACACTCACATACACATTGATAGGCAGCTGACTGACAGCTCAGCATGTCATTTCCGTTGACCTTGAGGCATCTGATAGGATGTGTGACATATCTTTTTAAGATGGTGTCTGTCTCCACTTTATTCCCTGTGTATTTGTATTTGCCAACTCTTAAATGCCCAGGTGGGTTGTGGGCAGGTCACCTGGTGTTGAGAAATGCTTAGGACTGAAAATACACTCAGGGGGGCCACCACTGCTGTGCTGACTCTGTGAAACGAGACCCTCAGTTGGCTGTAAGCTGTTGAGCAAGTGGTAAACAGGACTGTCTGAACTCCCCACTGGCTTGGAGGCATCCAAAAGGTGAAAATGATCACTTGTATAGCCATGACTGTAAAAGCAACACCCCAAATAAAGCTCTGCTGTTGGGCTTTTCTGTTTGTCTAGCATTCTGGGTGTTGCCATGGCACTTAAGATTGTTAACCTCAGTAATGAAATCTTTTTAAGCCCCCACCCCATCTCCCACTCTTGCACCACACCAGCTGTCTCCTAACCAAAGAACCTCAGAGGAGCAGATGTTTGATGTCCCTGCAAGTGCCCTTTTTTTTTTTTTTTTTTTTTAAAGTTTTAAAGGCAAATTAGACAAATGGCACACTGCAAATAACTGGTCTTATTAATAAAAGCAAAGGAGGAATTATCAGTATTTGCTTTATAATTGGAGAAAGATTATTATCATTATCATCTTTTATTTATCTTTTGCTCTTCAAGGTATTCCAGAAAAAAATGTAATCACCTTTTCCTTGTTGCATAAAATTTGAGCGTCAACTGATATGTTTTTAACTGCATATCTTTTGCAGATTTTAAAAAAAATCCAGAAAAATAAAACCAGCATGAATTGAGAAAAAAAAAAACGCAAACAAAAATACACACTCACACGAGAAGTATAGTAACTAACAATTCCAATATTTCCTAGAATATTAAACCATATTTATGTGCTCTGTTGCATCCTGGTGGTTCGCTGCAAGACACCCAGATTTGTGAATAGCAAAGAAAGAGGCTCTGGTGGTTTGAGCAGACAGAATGTCCTGGCCTTCTCTCTCACTGCGGAAAAATTGCCCGGCCAAACCAGCCAGGTCCCTGTACAGGGAAAGTCATTAAGCTTGCTCCCATGAGGGTGTCATCACTTATCATGCCAGCTCCCGATATCCTTCTGACCCCCTTAAGTCATTACGAGTTCTGGAAATGTACCACCCCACACCTCACCTCAGCACACTGGTAGAGCTGCAGAGAGGATGATTTTGATAACTGTACCTAGCCAGCCATGCATGATGCTGATAATTTGATGAACGGATGGTTTTCTAGTTAGTTGTTTGATAAGAAGGTAATTACAATAATAATTTAAGCAGAGAGAACTATTTGTTTTTGTCAGTTAAGATGACAGAGTAAAAGTATGAGCTATTGGATGTGCCTATGTTACTGCATTAATAACGGCTTGTGTAGCACCAGCTTGTGCTTGCATGCTTTGAGTGGATAATGCCACGTGCTGCTTTGGCCTGTCCGTCTGTGCATCATTAAGCTGACAGATATGGAGGGTGAAAAGTGAGAGTCAAGGACAAAATGAAGCAGGTTGACCACACTGGAATCAACGGCTGCACCAGGGATGTCATGTTAGCTTGTATCAATAGTACTACGCTCTCTGCATGCATATACTAGATTACACTGATACAGGATTTTTGAGGTAAATAACATCCATGCTTTAGACCACAAAAAGAAAAATGCAATAAACATGGAAACAGCTGGCAAGACTCTGTCCTATCTGGACTGTGGCTCAGGCAGTAGAGCATGTTGTTTAACAGTCAGAAGGTCAGTGGTTAGATTCCGGGCTTTTCCTGCCCACAGGGCAGTTGGGCAGGTAAGATATTGAACCCCAAATTGCCCCTGATGCATCCATCAGTGTGCTTGCATGTGATAATTGGCACTTAAAGGCATAGAAAAAAATCTCTGTGTGAATGAGAATAGTTGGATGTGGCTTGCAGTATGAAAAGCACTTTGAATGCTCAGAGTAGAAAAGTGCTGTTTAAGTACCAGTTCATGTTAAAGAAGTTTCTACAAAGATGCACACAGAAGCAAGGTATTTCGTAGCTGAGCAACAAAACTTTGATGTCAAGATCGACCATACTGATATGGCATTTGTGTCAATACCAACCTTCTTTGTAAACACATACTCAAGAAGGAATCAAAAATTTATTGGAAATGGTTCATAAACTAGGACCCTGCTGGGACATCTACCCAAGCATAAACACTGGATATCAACATCATCAATGCTACCAGGAAGTTGGGATGATAGAGGGAGTTGCATCACAGGGTGTAGCATCAGGTCAGGTTGTGAATGCATATGACTAGCTGTTATCAGTTACATGGTTGGCTCTCACATTATGAATGAGTCTTAAATAAGTAAAGAAGACTGATGACTAATCAGTTGATGCAAGTGTGACTTCACTTCTTTACCTGAATTTGCATAATTGTCTGTTAAGCTGAAAAGACACTGAAATGGGACTAACCAGCACCCAATTTTCCTCTGGTTAAGTTATGCCTGATAAAGCTAGCATCACATGAATAACAGTATTCCACATCTTTCTCAGTCTTCTATTGATTTAGTGTGATTATGCAAAATTCAACCATTTGGGGGTGGGTGGGGGGTTGAATGTTAGTCAGCACATTTTTAACTTATATTTCTCCTACCCCAGCTGCTTGTTTATCTAAAGGTTCACAAACTTTGCTCCCTGCTTCCTTTACTCACATCTTCCCAACTTTGAGCTAACATCAATCTTTATGCTTTTCATCTCTCCATCCTCACCCCTCTGTATTTCCACCCTGCCTGCAACCCCAAAATAAACCCAAACACAATTATCAAAGGAGCTATGGATTAGGCACTAAATGCTGGGTGTGCTGAATAGAGAGCTTTGAAGTCTGTAGGGCTTTGAGGCGTAAATGTCACTGCTGGAATCTAAGTCTAATTTTCACTCCTTCATCAGCCTATGGTCTCGTGTCCTCTGTCCCTCTGGTAGATCAAGTATGCAGGTTTCAGTAGATTATACACCTGTCTGCTCCTCATCTCATATTCCCTCCATCCCTTTTTTTTTTTTTGAATTCCCCTCTTGATGGTAAAGGATAAGGCCAGAGTGTGAAGGTAAATTTAATTCAGCAATGCAACATTAACACCTAAAGATGAATTAGTGAGGGCAGGGAGGTTGCCTGTGGTTAAATAAACACACAGACGTGGGGTGGGGGTGGGGGGTCGCAGATAAACAAGGGAAAAGGCAAGATCCTGTGTACTCAGACAAAGAGGAAAAGGAAGCTCACTGAGTTTCCAGAAGCTATGAATGGATACAGAAAGGATAATGTATGGAAACAAACAGGAGGTATTTTATCAACTAAGCATGCTGTAAACTCTGTAAAGCCTCCATAAACTGTTAATTTAGATAAACGATACAAAATGTATCTTGCGTAGGAGCAAAATGGGAGTTTTGCAATAAATGGCTAGTATCATGGTTTCACAATAAGACTTTCTGACTTTAAGGGAGGCCTAAAGTCAAGTAAGTGAAAAAAATTAGGCGAGATGATGGTGCCTGGTGTAACCAGCTTCCTCCTTTCCATGATGCATTGCACTGAATGAACTATTTCTCATTTCCATAAGCCCAGCAAGGCTGGTTAATAAGTGATTGGTATTCTGCTCCTGGCCTGGCCCGGCTCTTCGATAAGCCTTCCACGCACACAGCCAGAACCCTCAGCATGATCTCATTTCCTGTCTCCCCACCACCACAAACAAACGCCGTCAAAGGCACAATTGTTCTGCTTCTGTGAGCATTGTTGGTGGAACTGCTGTTGTTTCTCAGTAGTTCACACAAAGACAAACCAGAATGCCCGTGCACACAAACCATGCAACAGTCAGCTCTGTATGCCGAGGGTGTCTGCAAGAGTTCACCACATACATTGTGTTCCACACACCCTCACAAACACACAGTGACAGAGATGTAGATGCTCACAGCATAACCCGCCTGTGGAGTAGCGATAACTGGGGCTAAACAAAGGCCCTTTAATGTCAGTGTAAGCCTTTGTCCTGAAGGGGGCTTTGTGTGTATGAATGTGTGCTCATCTGTATGTCTTTGTGTTTACAAGTGAATTATGTTTGAATACGCTATATGTTTGTGGGGTTTTTTGTTTGTTTTGGGGGGTGGGGGTGAGACTTTGAGAAAAATAAAGTGACACTGAAATCAAGAACTGAAGAAAAGAGTTTGTTCACCAAAGGTCCCAGTGCAGTTTTCTACTACTGTAAATAATCTAACCCCCACCCCTGTTTTGAGGGTGGGGCATTATAGACCTATTGATGATAATCAGTAATAAAGTTTTGAAAGTCCAGAAAAGAGAAATGATGGCTCCCACATGTTTTTAAGCCCTCAGTCTGGAGAAGCACCGAGTTGATTTAACAGCAGGAAGACAGAAAATGAAAACTAGCTTGATAATTTAGCAGGACCGGGTGAAGAGTGGATAGTGTGTTTGGCAGTCAGGGCACAGTATCCATCCTACTCCTCTGGCTGTACAGAGTGTGGTTCCTGGCAGAGTCGGTGGTTGTGTACCCTTCTGATAACTCACCCGCTTGGCTGTTCATTGTCTCTATATTCCAGTGGCTTAAAATGGAGGTCGCTTTTTGTAAAAGCATATCAACATCCATGAAAAGAGTGTCAAACCCTCACTGCAGACCAGGGAGCAAAGCGAGCCATCCACTACAATTAAAACGCTGAGCTTTATTCCATTACTGAGTAAATGCGGCTTCATTCTTTACAGCAGTGTTACATTTCAAATTGCAAAGTTTAACTATGATGAGACACTTGTTATTTATTCAGACTGTGCTGAAATGTTTGAAGCAGAAAAATGCCCCAATTTGACTTGATTGTGCAGTCTGGCCACAAAAAAAAAAAGAGAGAGAGAGAAAAAAAGAGGTGCACCACTGCCTTAACAAGAAATATTTATTTAGCTTAATAAGAATAAACTTAAAGTGTTGTCAACCAATATTTGGATGTCCATCCATTAATTCTCTTCCACTTATCCTGTTCACGGTCACAGGGGCACTGGAGCCTATCCCAGCTGTCATAGGTTAAGAGGCAGGGTACACCCTGTACAGGTTGCTAGCCTGTCGCAGAGCTATAATATATGCCATATATACAATATATGGATGTGTTGGCAAAAATGATGTTCGTGATGTACAGTGGTGTGAAAAAGTGTTTGCCCCCTTCCTCATTTCCTGTTTTTTTGCATGTTTGTCACTTAAGTGTTTCGGAACATCAAACCAATTTAAACAATAGTCAAGGACAACACAAGTAAACACAAAATGCAATTTGTAAATGAAGGTGTTTATTATTAAAGGTGAAAAAAAATCCAAACCATCATGGCCCTGTGTGAAAAAGTGATTGCCCCCTAAACCTAATAACTGGTTGGGCCACCCTTAGCAGCAACAACTGCAACCAAGCGTTTGCGATAACTTGCAATGAGGCTTTTACAGCGTTCTGGAGGAATTTTGGCCCACTCATCTTTGCAGAATTGTCCTAATTCAGTTACATTAGAGGGTTTTCGAGCATGAACGGCCTCTTTAAGGTCATACCACAACATCTCAATAGGATTCAGGTCAGGACTTTGGCTAGGCCACTCCAAAGTCTTCATTTTGTTTTTCTTCAGCCATTCAGTGGTGGACTTGCTGGTGTGTTTAGGATCATTGTCCTGCTGCAGAGCCCAAGTTGGTTTCAGCTCGAGTACACGAACAGATGGTCGGACATTCTCCTTCAGGATCTCTTGGTAGACAGCAGAATTCATAGTTCCATTTATCACAGCAAGTCTTCCAGGTCCTGACGCAGCAAAACAGCCCCAGACCATCACACTACCACCACCATATTTTACTGTTGGTATAATGTTCTTTTTCTGAAATGCAGTGTTCCTTTTACGCCAGATGTAATGGGACACACACCTTCCAAAGAGTTCCACTTTTGTCTCATCGGTCCACAGAATGTTTTCCCAAAAGTCTTGGGGATCATCAAGATGTGTTTTGGAAAAATTGAGACGAGCTTTAATGTTCTTTTTGCTCAGCAGTGGTTTTCTCCTTGGAACTCTGCCATGCAGGCCATTTTTGCCCAGTCTTTTTCTGATGGTGGAGGCATGAACGCTGACCTTAACTGAGGCAAGTGAGGCCTGCAGTTCTTTGGACGTTGTTGTGGGGTCTTTTGTGACCTCTTGGATGAGTCGTCGCTGCGCTCTTGGAGTAATTTTGGGCGGCCGGCCACTCCTGGGAAGGTTCACCACTGTTCCATGTCTTCGCCATTTGTGGATAATGGCTCTCACTGTGGTTCGCTGGATTCCCAAAGCTTTGGAAATGGCTTTATAACCCTTTCCAGACTGATATATCTCAATTACTTTCTTTCTCAATTGTTCCTGAATTTCTTTGGATCTCGGCATGATGTGTAGCTTTTAAGGATCTTCTGGTGGACCTTACTGTGTCAGGCAGCTCCTATTTAAGTGATGTCTTGATTGAGAACAGGTGTGGCAATAATCAGGCCTGGGTGTGGCTAGAGAAATTGAACTCAGGTGTGAAAAACCACAGTTATAGTATGTTTTAACAAGGGGGGCAATCACTTTTTCACACAGGGCCATGATGGTTTGGATTTTTTTTCACCTTTAATAATAAACACCTTCATTTACAAATTGCATTTTGTGTTTACTTGTGTTGTCCTTGACTATTGTTTAAATTGGTTTGATGTTCCAAAACACTTAAGTGTGACAAACATGCAAAAAAAAAACAGGAAATGAGGAAGGGGGCAAACACTTTTTCACACCACTGTATGTGTGAAGCAAAACCAAAAGATAACTCAAACAAAAGGAACCAGGCGAGGCACGTGGCATGGAGACGGGGCAGGCAGAGGCAGCAGCAGATCCACTGGATGGCAGAGTTTAAATAGCTGCGCAGAACACTTGCTGGGTTTTCTCCATTTCCACCAGTCTTACTCAGCTCTACACAGGAACCCCTGTAACACCACCGCGAGAGGGCCCGGGGCCATAACAGTACACACACTTCTTTTATCTGTAAGCGCCCTCTCGGATGGAGTTGAGTAGTTAGCTTGTCTACGTGCAGAGTGTGCAAAAAGGAGAATGTGGTGGTGCTGGCCCTTCTTACTCATGATTTCTTTTTAAGTAGTGGTAAAACAAGATGTGATGTCATCTCTTTAACTTTTTCTCTCTGTATTTCTTCCTTTCATCCTTTCATGCCAGTGTTCTCTGTTAAATGCAGCATAATCATGTTCACAGTGTACACCTCTCCAGTCAAAGGGAGAGTGGTCCAACTAATTTAGCTGCTACCCCAGATTTATAATCAGATATTCTGTTACCCCCTTCTGTAGTCTATTTCAAGCTTACTCTGTAATTCATCTACTGTATGTGTTTAATATATTCATGGTGTATGAATCTGTTGGGATTTGGACTGATGGATGATATTGTAGCCCGTCAGGCCAGTGAGAGCTGTCACATGTCATATCTGCACAGAAATCTACATATACATTAAGGTTTTTTTTTTTTGGTTTTTTTTAAAAAACAACTTGTATTTGGTAATTTGTGTGATGCAGATGATGGCAAGCATTTTTCAAATATTGCACTGCTGTTGCTGGCAGAGTGTAACATGTCACTGTAGCTTGAGTTTAGTGGGTTAGAAGCTGTGTGTGTGTTTGTGCTGTGTGAGAGTACCACAGTACTAGGGGTTCACCCTTGTCTGCAGCGGGAGCTGTGATGCAGACAGACAGCTCTCTCTTCTGTGCTCCTTGAGGCTGTGCATGCGCGCGTGTGCGTTTACGTACAAGTCAGAAGCAGGCCACTCATACTTGGTTGGTGGCTGACCTCCGAGGACAGGTGTCCTTACATCCTTCAGCTGGCGCACACACATTCCCCGGTGTAGCCCCTGCACCAGTTTCTTGCATTAGTGTTAACCAAACAGGCAGTTGCCTTGTGACAGAGAAAAGCACGCTTAAAGCCCATGTAGCTGCGCACTGTGATCATCTGTGGGGACTCCAGCGTCTCTCCAGCCACAGGGTGTGTCTTTCCTGTTAGAGACAGGCCAGGAATGCAGCCAAACCCACTGACAGGGACAAGAAAAACAAAAGCCTGGAGTTTTCGATTGTCCTCACTAGCATTTGTTTACGTAGTTTAGGGGAAATACTCCCAACATCACATTAAATTTGTAATCCCTCTGTAATTAAATGTGACTTCTCTGATAGCCTTTTGGATTTTGCAGAGGCACTGGTGCGGTGGAGTGCGTAAGCAGATGTGACTGCATTTTAAGAATTTAATGCTGTGGTGTCACAGTTCATTGCGACAGCCCAAGAGACGAATAGTTGTGCTTCTGATTGTCACAGAAAGCTTTCCGCTATGCCAGTTTCAGGTAGGAAAAAGTTGCTCTTAAAAAAAAGAAGAAGAAATAAATAAAATGAGGGGGTCCTGTTTCAACGTTGTCAGGGATCTCTTACCCATCATGCTTTCTACCAGCCGCTGCATGCGCCATTGAGACCAGGGAGGTTTGTTTACCTCTTTTGCATCACCGTGCTCCTCCTTACCTTCTGTTTTTATTCTAGCCGAAAATTGATTTGGATTATTTCAATGTGTTTTTTCTTTATCCTGTTGGAAGCCAGTTTCATGTCAAGAGGATTATGTTGGTAAATTTGTTTCCCTATGCTCCAAAGCGCCAAAGCCACTCACGAGTGAAAGGGGGGCTTGATAAGAGAATTGTGTCAAAAACACTACCCTACCTCACAACTCTGCTTCCCCCGAAAACCTGTAACACCCTTTCCACCTCATTTTCTCATGTTCCTTTCCAACCCTTCCCACCCAGAGTAAACCCCTGTAGTTAATATTCTATTTTTGTTTGAGATCACTTTGACATCTAGTGGGCAAGCCGACCTCACTGTAGCCTCTGATTGTGTTCTCATTGTGGTGAGGAGAGAAAAATACAACTGATGCTGCTATTTTAGCACCATTACTGCTTAAATAGGAAAAGGCAACAAAGGAAGAACCATGGCTTCTGGGTACCAACTTTTCCTCTCCTACATATAGCAGACAGCAGATTGTTTGTGTCTGGAGTAGGGGGGTCATTTTTGGTTTAGGCAAGGTCATAGTGGCGGCTGGGTAGAGCACAGAAGAGGCATTATAGACGTCACCTGCATGCCTACTTGCTCACTTTAAAGAGAAGTGGACGTTACACTGACTAGAGAGCTGGCAAGGTGGGGTCAGTTTAATATCCTGTCAGACTGATATGGATTTTTGCATTCTCACGCACACCAATGTTGTGTCTAGAAAAGTTCAGGGCTGTAGTGCATGTGTGAAAATGGCTCTTGAAAGGCAGAAAGTGCATGTAGTATTTGTAGCAGAGGCATGATATCCAACAAAGTTGAGGTCATGCTTTTTGGGAGTTCATGGAGACTGCATATTGCTTATGAAGTGTTCATCTAAGGTGAAGAAAATGTACGTTTTTCTGTCTTTTATGTACCTGCACATAGATTCACAAGTTTCTCTCTCTGTATCTGCAGTATAACTTTGTGGGGAGAATCCTTGGCCCCCGGGGACTCACAGCCAAACAGTTGGAAGCAGAAACGGGATGCAAAATAATGGTGCGAGGAAAGAGCTCCATGAGAGACAAAAAGAAGGTAAGCTCATTGATGGCAATGTGCCTGGTATACGAGAAAAAAAAGAAAACACATATTTTACAATTTTCACACAATATTGTTAAAGTTTCTGGGCTAGTGGTCACACACACACACACAAAAAAAAATTCCCAGTAGTCCCGAAGAAACATGAGGCAGACACGCGCTCAGTTAATGCCCAGTGGCTGCATCCTGACATCTGATAGTGCTGTTTGCAAAATGCTGTGCAGTGGAAAGTATTGAAAGCAGTAGTAAGCCAGACGGCCAAGACCAGGAGCAGCCACTATTTCTGGACCTGCTGAGCTGACGTTGGAGACCTATAAGGTTAATGTTGGTTGCATACATATCCTGGGAGGAGTGAAGTTAAAAAAAACAAAACAAAAAAACTTTTCCACAATTTTATCTACAAATTGCTTTTTTTTTTATATATATATAAATAAAAATACAATATATGGCTTCACCTTTACTTGCTGCATGTTGATTATGTGAAAATTTTTTTATTAGTCCTATATTTTTTGCAAAAAAAGAAAAAAGATGCACCACACCACAAGGTCAGTTCTGAAAATTGAAGATTGAATTCAACCCTTAAGTTTGACTGACACCAGACAACAAGGCAACAGCAACTAAAATGCATCCCCAAGGAGGATTTCAAGTCTGTCAGATCAACTTCGCTGATGTACTTTGAAGTTAATGCAAGGACAAATTGACAGTTTTAAAAATTGAAGTATTTTAATTATTTGTGCAAATTTTGCCCATCTGCCTCAAAGCCTTCTATAAAGGCTGCTTGTTTGAATTAATTAATTATTTATGAATTTTTTTATTTTTCCTTTTTTTCCCCCCTTTCCTGCACTTGCTCAGATTTGCCATAGGTTAGGTACACCTGATTGGGGCCCCCTTTACTTTGGTTGTAATGAGTGATTATCTGAGTTATTGTTGTCTTCCTTTCCAAAAGAAGCAGTCTGAACATTCACCTTTCTTGACACCAACAACAATGCCATCTGATTGGCTCATTAGATATTTGCATTAATAAGCAGTTGAACAGCTGTACCTAACAAAGTGGCCAGTGAGTGCATATTGCAATGCATTCATTTAGTTTGGGCAAAATAATTGAGATTAAGAATGTCCAACCAGTTATTGTTAGTCCAGTAAATGGCACAAACTGAGGGCAGGAAAAGAAACTCAAAACAGCAGTACCTCAAAGGAGGAAACTGAGCATTTGTTGATGTGCATGTGTTTAAGTCTTCAGGCAGCTATTGATTGCAAAGGGCTTGTTTCCAAGTATGAAAAACCAATGCTCAGATTTGTGATCATGTTAGTATGTCCAATTATATTTGAGCCAGAGTAAATGTAGCGGCTATGATGAAAGCAGCTGTAATTTGTTAACAGTTAAAGAAATGCCTTTTTTTTTTTTTGTCCTAGCCCGTGCTTTCTCCTGCATTTAAAATACCAAAATCTTCAACAGATAAAATAGTCAGACATACAGATTCTAGCTGAGTCATATGTTAGAGGCCCCAGTTTGCTGCAGGCACAATGTTTTTGCCCCACTTTCTTTTTTTTATGGCTTCCTTCATTCGTATTTTAATTTCTCTCTCTTCTTCCCATTCCCCTTTGAGTAAATTCATTATCACAGAACAAGATGGAGAGGCTGTGGTGTGTAGTCTTCTTTGGAATTGGATCCAGAAGTAGTTTAATGGGACTGAGCATGCTCATACATGTACCAGCCCACGCACTCTTTTGTTTTAGCTCATTACACGAATCCTTGATTACCTTTCTTATTTCTTACTGTGTTAAAAGTTAATGACGTGTGCCAGTTTGTTTTTGTGTGTGGTGCTGTGATGGGACCTGTGAAGGGAAATATGGCACACACAAACAAAAATAGACCACAAGCAGGAAAAGTTCTCTACTCGACATTTGGATATTAAATGATCTCAGGGAGCAAAGCAATGTTAAAAATGCTTTACAGATGGTCCTGAAAATTGTGTTTATGTAGAAGGTTTTTAAGTAAATAGGGAAAAGGGGTGTGTGTGTGTGTGTGTGTGTGTGTGTGTGTGTGTGGTGTTTTATTTATTTATTTTTTCCTTACTAGCTTTCTGCCCTGGACTCAATGTACCCTGATGTAGAGCTGCAAAAATAATTATTTAATTACTCATCAGGATTAAAAACATTGTGCATTTGTTGAATTTAAAAACTGTCTTTTAACTGTGGATTTCTTTGAACTTTAATTTCAATTCAGCTGAAGACCAAATAAAGGGAGGGGGGGGGGTTACAGGTTACAGGATTGTTGCGATGGACCCGCACTAGGAGGTATTTTTGACCCTGAAGCTGGTCTTTGAGGGCCACCACCTGCAGCCTCCACCTCAGGAGGTTGTTGGTGCAGTGTGGATGCCAAGACAGACCTCACTCACCTCACACTTTATGTGTTAACCTTTGGATCTGTTTGTAATTTTGGCTCAAGCTAAACTTAAAACACATTTAAGTAAGGTTTTGGTTTTTAGGAAGGGCCAGAGCTCACCTCTGCTGAGAAAAGGCATTTGCCGAATTCACAAGACAAAACCAGAACATCATTGCAAAAATGATTGCTGCACAATAATTCCTTCAGCATGATTCTTTTTTTTCCCCACAAAATTATGATTGGAAATATCATTTTATTAATCGCCTAGTCCTAGAATAATGTAGATTTTTCTAGTAAGGTTGGGTTAAGCTGGACGATTTGTAAAAATGTTTTAAAAAATATGACTCTTTTTGCGTCCCTAAATCACAATAGATACTATGAGGTTTGTTTACAGGACCCCAAAAGCTCCGAGGCGGCACGAGTGTCTCATGACCGTGGCTCAGCCGCAAACAAAGCTGCGCGAGAAGCTCCCAGTCACTGCATTCTCATCCTCAGTATTTTCAGCTTGATGCCCCATGGCAGAAGAGGATGCCACGGCAGCAGCTTAGCCAGTGTGTTTATTCAGGATCCATTAGCAGCAGCATTTTTATGCTCTCAATAATTCAGCTGGTTACTCCCTCTTGGGTCGCGCTGCCTGACAGGGAGTCAGTTCACTGGAGCTACATAATGGGAAAGAGGAAAGTAAAGAACAATGATGAGAGAAGAAAAGCAAAAAATAAATAAATAAGAGGGGAAAAAGCAGGCAAACAGAAAAATGGGGTAGATGGATAGATGATGTGCAATGTAGATTTTCTCAATCCTAAACACATCTAATGACACCAGATTAGAATTATTTATTTATAGGTTGTAAGATCCAATATATAAATCAATCAAACATAAATTTACTCTGCATTAGTTTTCCTTTGTTTCCTGTAGTATTCATAAATACAGTAGCCATTAAATTTTTCCACACACAGTGTTTAAGCATAGTTAACAAAAGTAAAACAGCTTCTTTAGTCTGTGTTTAAATAGTGTAGTGTTGGGTTATGCGTATTATTTAGAATAGTGTGTGTGTAAAGTACAAATTGAAAAATACCGGACTGCATGATAAAAATAAAGAAATTTTTATGAATTTCCCCAGATCACTTGAATTTCTAATCACTGAGTAATGGCTGGGTTAATTTTCTGCGGGCTGTAGAAAGTAAAACTCATTTTCCAAAATTGAGAACTACTTCATAAGGCAAAGACTTTTGGAATGCAAACCATCCTTTCTTGAATTTTATTATTTTTTCCTTTACAGTTTCTTTCAACTCAGAGACTAGACAAGAAACTCTGCTGTGTCTGTGACTGAGGCGTTATTGCCATTTCCTCACGACTGAGGCAATACACTTCTGTGTCAAATGAGTTGTATCATGGCCTGCGATGTAACTAGTGCGCGCGTGCACACCGTTGTGTCGATCCTGAAATGATGTTGGGCAGCACTAATGGACAGAGCCCAGCAGAAGTAAATTTATCATTTATGTTTTGGTATGGTAGGCAAAGACAGAATATGATAATGGTGAAATTACTAAAAATATCTGCGTGCATGTGTGGGCAGGATCTGAAATCCAGCTTCCATGAGACAGGGTAGTATAACACGTGAAAATAACTAGTGAGATCTCTATAAGAGTTACCGGTGCAAGTACATTTTTACAACTTCTCTATATGGAGTCGTGTGGTTGGAAAGATGAAAGATTTTCTGACACATTTGAGTAATTATTTTCCTGACAGTTAAAAAGGACTCTTTCTGCAGCCATATTCCAATCAAATGTTCGTCTGACGTGGCAGCTTTGGTCTCTGTTTTCTGCTTCTGCAGTTGTTCTTAATGCAAAACAGCAGCAAGAGCAGCTGCAATTAAATTACAGGTACGTGGTATCGACCGCTGCACAAGCAGAAAAGGGATTTCCCTTCCCTTTCACAAAAACCAATTCCCTAATTCTATTTTGGCTGCTGCACAGTGAAATTACGTAGATGGCTGTTTTATTTAGAGCAACACTGAATGTCCTTTCAGACTTAAACTTTGAAAAAATGTTCTCTATCAAGTGAATTTGCTTTGATTTGTTTTTTTGCTGATTGTCCCAAAACGTAATGGCTAAAACTGTGCTATCAGCACGGTCGCTGATGGAACAGAATCGGACTCCAATTTGAACCATCAACTTCTGCCAGCCAATAGACTGAGTCACACTACAGCTCCCACATTTATTGCTTAAGACTTAATATGTGACATTGGCAGTCTGTACACCGAATTCCATTAGCCCATTGGCACTGCAGCATGCCTACTTGTTTTGTTTACATTTTAAGCACCCCCCCCCCCCCGCCGTCTCTTGTCCCAGTCCAATACTGCAACAAATAGCTTTTTTTCTGCTTTATTGAGTCTGTAGAGTCCAGGTATTACTTTAGCTGCTCTAGAGTTTTTCTCTGCAAATGGCTTTAGGAGGTTAAAAGGTGACTGTTGTGGAAAAGGACTGGGGCAAGCAGCAGTAGTGTGTGTGTGTATGTGTGTGTGTGTGTATATATATATATATATATATATATATATATATATATATAAAATTAACAAAAAAGTTAATTCAGATGCCAAAATTAATATTTGATTGTGGAAAGAGCACAGACTGCCAAGCTGATTATACACCAGAAAAGCCGATAGACATCGGGGCTGCGACTCGGTTAACTTGGCACTGTCCAGCCGCAGAAGGGCAAACTGTGAGAAGAGAAGAGCAGAGCAGATGCAGGCATTGCTGCTTCATGCTTTTGGTGCACAGATGCTGGTGCATGGAGAGCGAAAGCAGTGAGTAAGGTAGTCTGACTTAATTAGTTAATATAAGTGGACGGTTATTAACACTGTTTACCTCAAGCCAAACAACTAAAGGTAAATAGTGTTGAGTCAAAATATCTGCCTGGTTCAATTCTCTTATTTTATATTTATAGCTCTAACTCTTTCTGGCTGTTTTTATGTTTCAATGCACTCAACAGTAATGTTAAATTATTAACATTAGCAAACTAAGTGATTGTAGCTTATGTATAAAAGACACTGTGAAAAACAAGATTTCCCATTGCATAGAGCCTGTGGGGTCACTTTAGGCCTGGTTGCAAAACATTGAGGGATTGAAACTGAACACCTAATGGAAACCAACAAATGTTGGTCAAGCCAAACACGTGAATGTTCAACAACAACCATATGGTATTGATGGCAGAGAGCGATCTGTACTCCCTGCAGTCTGAAAAGCCTTGTTTGTAACTGAGTTGTTTTGCAGGCTGTTTTTGGTCTATTTTGACCTCCCTTAATCTGACTCATGATTGGCATTTAGCACAAAGTGCAGCTATATTTGCATTATTGTCCAGTAATTTATGTCATTGCTGTGATAGGTGGTTGTGTCCTTTTTTCCACAGAGTTAAACGGTGACCTGTTTAGTAATGCCATTTTGACGTATCATCTTTGGCGCTTTTTAGAGTTAAAGCCGACATGTAATATCGACAACACACACATATATATATATATATATATATATATATATATATATATATATATATATATATATATATATATATATATATATATATATATATATTGACCAAAACCATTGCTCAGTTTTTTAATGACTTGTCATCCTCAGCTTTGGAGTGACTGTGTTGGTTTTCTGTGTTTACACATTTAACATTTAATTAGATCTTTTCCCCTCAGTGCTGATCATTCTTCTCCAGCCCCGCTCTCTCTTGTCCTTCAGCTTTCTGCTGCACTTGTTTGGCCTGCTTGCATTCAGCCTCACATGTAATGACCTTAGTTGGGAAGTCCTTCAGGATCAAAAGCAGACGGGCTGTTCAGAGTAGCAGAGGAAGAGTTGAAATAGTGTAGATAGTTATAGAAACCATGCTGATATACTGTTAAAATGTAACAGAACAAGAATAAAATTGTAGCATAACATGGATGAAGAGCCTATTGTGTACCCAACCTTAAAGTTTGAACAAAATCCGGTCATTAAATAACATTTTATCACCATTGAATCACAATTTTTAGGACAACTGAAAAAGGGAGGAGATAGTCCAAAATATCAGTGCTGTATTTTTGTAACCTTTTACCATGTGGTGAGAATTGAGGCCTAAAGTTTTACTGGGCTCAGGCTGAGAGGTGTGAAGTCCAGCAGGCCAACAGGTGCTGCACAGACGTTGGAAGTCAGGCAACATAACTGCCTAGCAGCCTTTCCCCTTGATCCTGTTCTTAGATGGTGTTTATAGATGCAATACCCATGCTATTTATTCATGCTACGTGCTTTGCCAAAACCTATTGCCCTCTGGTACTTGGTTATTGCCGTGGCATTTCATGTTGGCCAGAGTGGACATTGTCTTCAAAGGCCTTCCCAGTATTCCTGTTAGCTCTCCTCTTACCTCCCCTCTCTTTTCTCCCCCTGCTTGCCCCTCCAGCCTTCCTCCTGTTTGTCATGCTGTCACATTCTCTCAGAGGCACACAGTGACCTTGTTCACAGGCAGTCATGCTGGTGCGAGATCCGTGGGTGTGCGCATTCTCCCTCACGCCACCAGACCTATTTGAGTAAAACCCTTACCAAATCAGAATCTGCCCAGCTTTGGTACTGGCCCAATTTATACCCATGTACACAAGCATGTGGTAATCTTTTTTTTGGGGGGGGGTTCCAACTTGAGCAGGAATCTGTCAGTGTAAATACATTTGTGTCACCATGTGTTTTCATACTGTGCCCTGCATACAGTGGCAGCCCTTGTGGCCTTTCTGTCTTGTCCCCTCTAGAAAGTGCTGAGTCACGTTCCAGTCCCTGTGTCCCCTAATAGGCCATAAGCAAACAGCCATGGTGAAATAATGGCCTGACTGCTGAAACCTAGCCCCCCACCAACCCTCCCACCCACACCCATGTGTGGAAAAGGGGAAAACGAGAGTGGAATATTGAACTTTCTTGTGTGTGTGTGTGTGTGTGTGTGTGTGTGTGGTAAAGAGCAGTGCCATGGCAACAGCTCTCTGTGGAGTAGAAAGCAGGTGGGTGGCACTCAGCTCAAGCTCTTAGCTGTGTGTGTGTGTGCGCGTACGTGCATGCTCCATCTTACTTCATGGTGCTCGCTGAGTGTATTGAAATCATGTCAGGTGGACCCCATGCAGAGCACTGCAATGCAATGTTTGTAATTAGACACCCTTGCAGCAGCTCGCTCACTACTCACAAATGAGCCATGATCTGGAGTTGAGGTAGTTTGTAGGGGCGGGCGTAAACGATACAGTATTTATGAACAACAGCAGGAGGGTATGCAGTTGACTGCTTGAGACTCTGGCCTCCTTTGGAAACCATTTCTGATTTTTACAATGCAGTCAAATTCATTTTCAGGTTACACGTTTTGTCTTCATAAACTGAAACGTTTGAGCATTAAAATCCCATAATGCTGTAATGTGGTGTCACACATCAAAATCTGAGGTCGTATTTTTTTCAGACAACCTAGACCTCAACTCCTCACCTCAAGGGGAAGTAGTCAGCTTTCAAAGCACTGGCTTTCATGGTTGTACGCTGACATGCGATACAACCTCAAAAGCTTTTTAGAGCTCTCTGTCTGCTCGCTAGATTTACTGTCAGCCAGGCAACAAGAAGAGAGAGGAAAGTAGCTATGCTAAATTGAGGATCCGTTTTACAAAAAATAAAAGAAAGAAAACAAACTGCAAATGTAAGGCTTTTTTGTCTGTATGTATCCCATTTTACCTTTTCACATAAGTTGGGTATGACTGGGCTTTTCATGGAGGCAACTGAAAAACATAAAGCTTTTCCAAACTTCAGTCTGCCCAATTTAAATTTTGAGCCTGCTTCCTATTTAACTGTGTTGAAAGGCTATCTAGCAGTGATGGCAGGTTTTGAATGCAACCCATTTTGCCTTTTAGTTGCTGCTATTGCTACAGTTTGGGACCCTGAAAGTGCTGCGCTGCTGCCTTTTATAAGAAGGAAAAGGACTCCTTCATAGAGTTTTCTTTACCTTTACAGTGTCCAAAAGTGTCAGACAGATGCACGCTCATGTTCTTTCACATACTTTGAACCGTAGCCAAGTGTTATAATTTTATTCCTACTAGTAAAGTTGCTGTGGTTTAAAAAAAAAAAAAATCCCCATCCATCTCTCTCTGATCCATCCATTTTTCACTGATATTAATTGCTGCAGGGCTAGCTGTCATCTTTGTCTCTGCGAGGCGAGGGATCTATTAAAGAAGGGTGTCCTTTCAAAGTTAAAGCTAAATAGCTGACTAAAGGGCCGGCCCTGTCATCCTTTCTCTTTTCACAGGGCCCCGTCGTCCTCTGTGTATGCCTGCCTCTCGCCTCCACTTTCTCTGATATGCCGTGTTACTGCACCGGTACTCTAACACACCCACACTGTCACATTCACTCACCATCTCTCTCACTCTTCCTATTTCTCTGTCCAGGAGGAGCAGAACAGAGGGAAGCCAAACTGGGAACACCTAAATGAAGACCTTCATGTCCTCATCACAGTGGAAGACACACAGGCAAGAGCAGAGATCAAGATGAGGAGAGCGGTGGAGGAGGTCAAGAAGCTTCTTGTTCCTGCAGTAAGTACATACTGTACACAAGCTTATGTGTACATATTTTGTACTCTGCCTTTCGCCTGTAGGATGGATACATAGATTGATGCACTGGTAGCAGCTTGTGGTTTAATGAGAGATTTAATGTTCTCCATTGGAGTTTCCCAGAAGATGAGGGACTTAACATTAGCTCTGCATTTATAGACCTATGAGAAGCTTTTGGTCAAAACAACAAGATAATCGACCTACATATGGCACACTACCTCTATCCCACTGTTAGCATCCTGTTTACTTCCATATATAGACAAGGAGAACAGGTTGGCTGTACCTCCAGTGGAGTGGAAAAGCATAGCTAGCTGTACACACCTCCTGTGAGTGCCACATTTCATCTCCGCTTCCCCTCTGCCAAGACTTCCTCTTACATGGTGCCACTGGTGATAGCTGTTGGTAGTGCTTTTGGCACACAATGCATATTTTTACTTTTAGCTGTGGAGACCAGGTGGGCAGGACAGCTGAAGGCTCAGGTTTACCACCAGGTGGCAATGCACAGGACTTGTGGAAATGGGGCCAGCCAATGTCAGGCCTACAAGGTTAAACAAGGCATGCAGTGTTACTTGTGTTTTAACCTTGTTAAGCCACTCTCCTTCATGCAGTTTATCCTGTTAATGCAAAATTATTCCTACACGTGTGCTTCACATTTAGATTCTTTCTCCTGGGGAGGAACATATACAACAAGGACGACGTTTGTCCTAGTTGTACTTGTATTACAATTACAAGCATGTTCTTGTTTTCGGTGTCAGTTATGAGGTCTTAATCACCCCAACACTGTGTATGTAGTCCAGAGTTCAATGAGAAAAAGATGCCTGAGAAAAAACAAACAAACTGTGATCTAGAGATGCTCAAAACATAGGCAGTGGAGTATATTATTGGCGCCGATTTGTTATTGTTCTATATGGAATGAAGCCAGTCTTTATTCACATCAATGTGGGGGCATGCTGCAGATAGTGACCACCATTCAGAACCCACTTCTAAATGGTGATTTTGCCTCTTTGTCTCTCAGTGTGATCCATGTTGCTTTCTGGTTACACAATGGATTGGGTTTGTACACGCACAAACTAGAAAGGGACTTTGGGTCACAGTTCGATGAGAACAGTTTTCGTTCTTTCAAATGTGCACCGGTAAGCGCAACATGAGAATCAGTTTATACTAGTTGAACAAACTCAACTTCAAACTTCTAAAATGGAAACCTAAATTCCAATGGTCAAGTCAAAGTCACCTCTTAACCTACAACACCAGCATGTTTGAACCTTTGCGTAGCCATTCTTGATATGGTAAAGGCACTCTGGTGAATATTGTATTAGAAAAATGCCTTCAGTCTCTAAATCACTATATTTTAAAGTCAGATGTTTGCATGTGTAAGCTCAGTGTTCTGGGTTATTTTATTGGGATCTGCCACAGCAGGCAAGTAATTGTTCAAACAAATGTGGTTTAAAACAAGTGGTTGTCAGTGCATCATTCTCAGGCCACGGACTGCATCTTTTCATTTAGGTCAACTTCACATCTGCTGTATGAGGCGGCATCATGCATTTCCTGTCTGCTATGATGTTTCTAGCCCGTCTCAAGAAGGCTTTAGCCCAGTTTGATAGTTTGGAAGGCGCCATCTTGCCTCAGTATTTTTTCTTTTTATTCAGCTATCATTTGGCACTAACTGTTTCTGAATGCTGAAGTGTTTCAGGTCTCCTCTACGGATGGGAATTGATGACTTCACTGATCCTAAACTTCACTGATTTTGCTTATTGGTTGAATTCACTATCAATTTTCTTATTGACACAATTGTCAGTAACTGCAGCCTAAGACATAATTGTAGCAACAATCAGTCAAAACCTAAAATGGACAAAATAAGAATATTTGCACAGCATTCTTTTTTTTTTCTATTGTTTTTTTTCTTTTTTTTTTTTTGAAGTCAACGAAAAACATTTGCTAAGCTTGTCTGTGTTGTGCCACTGCAGCATGCAATCTTCACCCTTATAACACGTATGCTGCCTGGCTGAGAAGCAGTTGTGTCTAATGGATTCCTGCTTTAAGCCCATGTTGCGTAGACAGATGTTTCAGCATATTGCTGGTGTTTCCACCCTTACTTGAAATGATCATTTTAAAGCCATTAAAACTAGTTCTGTCATCTTTTTCCCTCTCAAGTGAAGCCATGCTTTGCACTGTTTCTTCCTCTTCATCACGACTCCTTGTTGTTACAAGTTTCCGGCGAAGCACATGCAAAAGTTTAACAACATTGTTTTGCAACACACAACAGTCAGACAAACATGTTGGCATCAATATAAGGAAGTCATTAAGCCTGGAGGCATGCGATTCTGATGGATTGGACAATTTGGAACCGGTTCTCAACTGGAACCGGTTCTCATTTTCTGACTTTAGTTTCAGGACTTGTGACTATGTATAGAGGATGTTGAAAGACTTTCACATGTACATACACATGCAGAGTTGAGGATGAAGGCCATATCTGGAGGCAACAATGAGTCACTAGCACACGTGTCAACATGACACAGCAACACCCTTTAAGGTAGTGACAGCTGCCAGATGCTAAAACTCATCCAAACGGAGTGCCACAAAAATAACTTCATCACTTTTCTAGAAATCTCTGTATATTTTGCAACCTTAACAAGTATATTAAACATGGTCTGTACCTGAACCACTGAGTGGGGTAAAGAGGTGCTCTTTTATTTATCAAACTCGAGAAAGCTTCTTGCTCTCTTGAGACACTAATGAAATCTCTTTCCTCATAAAGTTTTGCTCTTAATTTGAATAAGAGTTTTATGAACCTAATTAATGACCAGATGCAGTTTGCCAAAGGCTATTTTTCCTTCAGGCAAAGCATCTTTGTTCATTTAAACATAATGAAAAGTGCCCTCCATTAGTTAGACATTAGATAGACGGTGTTTTTCTGAACTTATCAAATTTGCATACAAATGTTCTGATCTGAGGATCAGTGTATCCTGTTTTGCGTTGTAATATTATGAAATAAGGGGAACACGTTTTCCTCACATTCATATCTATAAAAAAAAAAGCCAAAGCTTGTTACATTGAGGCATATTTTAATATTCCCATTTTATATTGATGTATGAAATAAACCAAGTTTGACTTTCTGTTATAGATTTTGCTCACCACAGTGGCCTCTCACTGCCCTCTGGGTTCAGTATAATTGTCCGATATTCCTCAATAATGGGTTGGCACATTATCTACCCATGAATTCCTACCCCCCCCCCCCAAAAAAAAGCCCCAATGTTGTTTCCTGCATCTGAATGCTTAGATGTCATGAGTGGGTGTGGGACTGGGTGGCAGTAATGCCCTTTATCATGCTAAACTAAATTGGATTAAAGTATGGACACGCTGAGGACGCATGGTTCTAATGAAGGGCATCTCCTCTACGTTTTGGCAGCGTAAAATCGCCTTTATTACATCGCACAGGACACAAAATGAGGTCATGCATTTTTGTTCCCTTTCAAAGAAAAAGGCTTCACATGTCATTGAAGAGGTCCCAGCTGCAGAAAAGAAACAAAGAGGGAAGATAGCGTGATAACCAAAAGTTCTACAAATCTGGTCCTAAATTGAAGTTAAAGGCTTTATTATAATAATAACAATTTTGCTTTTAAATAATCTCACAATTGACTGAATTGGGATTAAACACCAGGATGGCTGGCACTGAAAATCCTCTCCTCCCACCCGCTTAGCTAAACTCAGTCAGGCTTATAGTATTTATTTTAGTCCTAAGAAAATTGTTTGTAGAAGCTTGTTTAACAGTAATTTAATTTTAATTATTCAAAGTGGAACTTTATTTTGAAGATTTGTTCAAAGTCCTATTTTCTTTTTTTTTTTTTTAGGGCTAACAAAGTGTGACTTGTAAACTCATTTGGTGCATTTGAGGGTTTTTTATGTTGTATATATCTGTCAGTTAGCCAAAGGCTGCTCCTGACACAGATGATGTAGAGTTGAAAAGCATTACTGATAGTAGCTGTTAAATGTATAGTTGTTCATCTTTGCCCCTTGTATTGCTCTTTTGCTCCTTAGTCCTCTGAACTCTTCAACTCTAAATGAACTGGGAGCAGGGGAACATTGGCAAGTTGAGAGAAGCAGAAGGAAGGAGGGGAGAGATGGGTGAAAGAGCTTGATTAAGCTACGCTTTCAAGTGTGGATTTACTTCACTGATCCTACGCTAGTGGGCACACACATACACACGCACAGAAAAATGCTTCCACAGGCATGCCTACGCATACACACTGAATAAAATGCTGCTCTCATCTCTTGAGTCCTTCATTAAAGCCTCAAACAGAGCAAGCAGCAGAACCCCACTGCACTTTAGGTAACCTCAGCTTGCAGTGCTGTATGCATAAACCCTGAATGGCTCATTGCACTTCCCCTCAGTATCCCTCGAAGAGCTGGAGAGCAAAAAATTATTGGCCTGTAGGAAGGTATTGTCCTGTGATTGACAGAGGATTCTGGCCAATTAAGAGAGGGAGGCAAAAAAAAAATCTTGACTTTTGTTTATGCCAAGATTATGTAGAATGCTGGTGTCATCACAAATAAGAATCGACTCGCAGCTGACTTGTGTAAACAGACACATGCTTAAATCCAAATCCTTCTGAATTATTTCCACATGTTATTAATGATCTTCTGATTACTTGTACTCACCACCTCAAACAAAGCATTGATGGCAAACATTTTTTCTGGTGTAAGTCTTGGCTTGGCAGCTGCGCACACAGGGGGTGCCAAATAAAATGCATGACTTGAGTTGGCTGTAGTTTTTAAGCAATTTCTTTATAATTCTCATTAAAGGTAATATCATGGCCTCTGCATAAAATATTTAGGTATTTAAGTACTTTCAGCCACACCCCTTTTTAATTAGATCAGTGCAGGTATTTTACCTTTGATTACTAGGAGAATGTGAGAATGTGCCTGTTGAGATGTTTCCTGACTGTTTCACCACAAATCGTGGGGCAGACGTCGTCTCCAAATGATTTTATTTTAAATTGACAGTAACTATGTTAGCCAAGAGATGTATTGTGTAAAATTCTGTGTATGAGGGTGTGCAGGAGGAAGGAAAAGGAGCAGCAAAGGTTCCTTTTAAAAAAAATAAAAACAAACCTCTGCATAGAGCTCAGATTTTTGATACAAGAACTGGACAAGCTGTTCCAGTGCTTTTCTTAACAGACATAAATACAGTTCTTGTATATTCTACTCAGTCTTCTATATTATATGCTTATATATGCTTGTATACTCTGTCAGGAAGATGGGGGTGAGACAGCCACCATCTCTGCTGTTACAGATTTCTCTAATAGATTTCTATTCAGGATTTGTTGAGTGCTGTGTTTCTGTCTTAGCATGTGTCTGGCCAATCCTAGAACAGCAATTAGCACTTTGTTCTTTCTAACAGAGCAAATTATTAGGCTCTGTAGTGATAATTGAGCTTTTAACAGAATTTATACTACTAAAAAAAAAGAGTTTATTCTTTTGTTTTATTTTATGTTTTCAGGCATTTTTATTACCTTATGTGGTCTGCAGGCTCTGATAGATAGCGAAAGCATACCAGCCAGCTCTACATCTGATTCAGTGCAGTGACAGCAAAACACTTACTATAAGGTCTATATTAATAGAAGTAGATGGCTAGTTTTGATTCTTTTAACATTCTTACACACACATACATATCAGGCATCCAAAAGGCAGTGAAGGTTGGGTTTGAAAGGAGAACAGCAAGCAGAGAAAGAAAGGGCTAGTTGGTGCAGGGGCACTCTGGCCCTGGGGAGCCAAGTGCATGCCTCTCTGAATGAAACTGTCATAGCAGAGAACAAAGTGAGCATGGTAGCTGCCTGAGCAGCCCATGGCCTTGAGCAATACTCTGCATTTGTGGGATGGTGGAAACCCAGTCCTGGCTGAGACTTACTGCTCCTTCTTGTGCTACATCTCTCTTACTTTCCACTCCGTCCTACCACTTTTTTCCCCCACTTTATAAGTTCTAGTACATATAATGCAAAATAAGATATTGTTTTCACTCTGCCTTTCTTTTTTCAATTTTATAAAAGCCTAAACGGTGAGTAGCCAAGTTTGAGCCCAGTTGGCTGTCATTTGAAGTCCCTTTATGCCAACACTGGGCTTCTTTTCCCCACAAACCCACACAACCCCTTTTTTCTTGTTCCTGTCTCTTATTCTCCTGAGTCTCCTGTCACTCTTCTTTCTTTTCTCCTCTCTCCTGTGGGCCACCTTTTGAGAAGGAACATACAGTAGATGGTGTTTTTGTGAAAGGCAGACAGATGGACCTTAATGGATGCCAAGCTTGGCTATCTGTGGGGTGTTGGGTCTGTACTCACCAGTATGCATCCGGCTTGGCAGAGTGTACAGTGGCAGCACCATCAGAACCACTCAGTCTGGAAAGGCACAGAGAAGATGGTGCAGAACAAGCAGAGCTAGATTTGAACTGTAAAAGTGTGTTCTAGGCAGCAGTGTGCTGATTTTTGCAATCAATAAACACCTCCTTTTTTCGTTCCATTTTTCTCTATCTGGTTCTCACTTATTCCTCTCTCTCTGTCAGCAGTGTATGACAAATGAGCATAAAACACCATCTGGCTGTGTCCAGCCATGTGTGCCTCCCCAATTAATGATGTTTATTCTTTGTTGGGGCTACCTATCACGACCATTCTCCTCTTATCTACTCTTAATCTACTCCCCCGCTACACATCTTCAGTCATGCTTGATATCAGCTATACCCATGAAGAGAAGCTCAGTTTTTATTTAACCTGACTGATGTGCTTGGGTGATGCATGCACTTTAAACTGTACTAAATAAACATGACCTCAGTACCAATAAAGAAACTACTCTGCAACAGGTGGTATGTAGTTATGTGAAACAACAGCTTCATGGTCAAACTGTGCACTTTTCTATTTGCCACCTCTAAGCTAGCTTTAAGGCCTGCAGTGTGGCTATGTAATAAATGGGTGAGACACACACACACACACACACACCCCATATCTGCTTTTGATCCATGTTCTGTTCGTTTGCATTTAAATGTGTTGAATGACAAAAGTAGCTATTGTCTGACCATGCCAGCCAGCTCAAGTAGGCTTACAGATCTTGCTGGCAGGTTGTGGGTATATGGTTTTAGTCCATCTGGCAGTCCTTCCTTCCCTGTAGGCTGTTATTACCTTCATCAGTCTAATGAAAGAGCTGGCTAGGATCATATTAACCTCTGAATCTTCACCTCCCAAGACACCACAGCTACAACTGGCTGGACTGCACTGTTCAGTGTTCCCATTATATATGTCTGTGTATGTGAATGGGTGTGTGTATGTGGGTGGGTGGGTGGGTGAGGGAATGTGAGCCTGTCCCACCTGCACGTCAATGATGCTTCTCCCACATGAATGTTAATCATCTTTTTAATTGGCTTCCTTGACATGGTGACCTCTGCTAGAGACTGCAAGGCTGCATCACTGTGCTCCTGCTTCAGTGCAATTATGCTGTTTTCTTGGTGTGTGTGTGTGTGTGTGTGTGTGTGTGTGTGTGTGGTGCATGGTAGTGCAGTGAGAGAGATGTGGCCTAGAGGCACTGTGACCTCTGACTTCCAACCATCCTCTTGTCCTCTACTTTCATCATCATCCATCTTCAGCGCTCATACTCTTCACTCATTTGTCCAACCTTTTCTGTGCCCTTGCTAATACATTTCAGACAAGTACCGCACAGACTCGTATTGAAACCTTGTAACCAGGAGAGCAGTGAAGAGCAAACACTAAAATAGTGATGTATAAAGCAGCTCTGATTAATGGTCTAGATGTGATAAGTGGGTAATTGAAATGGACCACTTGAACTGTTACCACAGGAAACAGATGTGGATTTTCTGACACTTATGCCAATAATGATTACTAGTGCATGTCATTTAATGGGTTAGTGACCGTGACTGGCCATGTCAGGTGAAACGGTCTTTAATCAAGTGTGGACACTGACATTTATACATTCCATCCTCAAAGACTTTTGCTTTTAACTTTTTGGTTTAGTTGTATGAATGCAAGCTTAGCCCAATAGTCTTTCTTCAGCAACACACCAAACAACAATGAAACACAGACCCCCTCTGGCTTAAATGTTGGTGTTAACTTCAAACATTTGAAAGCAGGCTCAGACAAGATCTTCACTAACATTCCAGTATACCAAGGAAGACTGGGTATGAAATAAATGACCGCACATCTAGAATCTCAGAACTTTTTTTTTTATTTTTTATTTTTTAACTCAAGCCTTACTTTCTGAGAGGAGGAGAAGAAAGAAAATATTTCTGTGTATTAGTTCTGAAATGTCCAGAAAGGGAAGCCATCAATCACATTAAAAGGCCAGCCTTGTTGGCATATGAATCTGTTTGCATACATTTTAATTTCTCTTTTTTTAACTTTCAAAAATGATGTGTGCCGAGTCCCTCCTGTCAGCTCAAATGCTGACCAGAGGGACTCAGTCTGGTCTTGCCCCTAAGGGCTCTTCCCCTGCCATCTCTCCCCTCCACATCTCCATCTGCCCATTTCTCTTCATCTCCAACTCTATGGCTCTCCTAGGTGGAAGACAGGTGGTTTTGACCCTAAAGAAACTGTAATCCCGTAGGGAGCAACCTGTCTAATCTTGGCCACTTTCCCTGGCCTTCCCCTCTTTAATTTTTCAGACTAAAACCAGTTTTTTAGTCTGACTAAAATTGGCCACTCTTTTCCCCATATGCAGATGAAAATACAGAACAAACAGGGGACAGTTTACAGAAGATGTGATGAAATAAAGCTGCAGGCCATTTAACTAGAAGGCTATTACTAGTGTGTATAAAAAAAATATGAGTGAAAAATATAGAATAGTATAACATCGCGTCATATAGATGGGCAGTTCACTGATATTGCCTTTTGGTGATATAGTCTTACATAATAAAATTCATTAACAAGCACAGATAGGGTTAAGAATTCATTAGGTACCTTAGGTAGTCTTGGACTAGTTAATGGTTACATAAACCTGCTAAACCAAACAGTTTTGAATAGGTTGCAGCGCTTAACATGAACTAACAGCTTTGTGTTCATATGATGTGCTCCTCCTTTCTCCTCACCACTGCAACGACAGCTGGTAGCAATGATGAGGGACTGGAAGGCTTCAGCCTCAAAGTCGACTAGAGTCCAGCCTAGTTTTATTGTTTACTGTTCGCATTAGCGCCTGAAGTGAATTTTCAGTTGAACTTTGCTTGTATTCATAGGTATTTGGTATTTATTTCTTAGGAGGATCCCTGCTGCTTACATCAGTGATCATCATGCTTCATCCCACCTAACTTTTGCTAACCTAGTGGCTTCTCTAAATCTCTACATTTAACAATTTGGCCCTACTCCTTGCTTCCCCTACCACATAAACTTTACTTGTAGAGGTCAGTTTTGATGGCATCTTAAGGACAGTTTATGCTATAAATTTACTATTGAAAAATACTATAGTTAGTCTATTTGCTTTTTGACTATAAACAGAAAATTTGTGAAATGAGTGAACTAGACTCTGCATGGAATTAAACTGGGACCATATTTTCAAACCGTCTTATTCTGGTTTGACTGACTTTCTCTCACTCCATAACAAAGTGGCCCAACAGACCATGTCTGGTTTCAATTGAAATAAACAGGTTAGGTGTGAAGTCGTTAATAAAATTCCTTGTTTATGTGCATCCACCTGGATGTGTAGCTGTAGTAAGCTGCTTGCATGCACATAGTGACATATGAACAGGGAATGTGGTTATGCGACTTTGTATTCCACTCTCCCCGCTGTTCCTTCATCATCAGTCTGCTCACGGAGCCAGCCACAGGAAATGGTGAAAATCCGAGGCAAGGAGAAGATTCAGATTGCAATAATATTCATGCTGAATGGTGTGTTTCATCTCCTTCCGCACCTTCTCCCGCTTGTTTTATCCCTCTGGCATTCACCTACTCACGACTGGGAACAGTTGTGGAAAGAAGAAAGATGCTCAGTACCATGCGTGTGTGCTGTCATGCGAATTACAAATGAGAGCCAAGTAAATTGGATGTAAAACAGGGAGAACTGTATTCTTAGACCATCAAATTTAACAGTGGGTAATTGGTCAGTAATTGCTTGTTGGTACAAACTAGTTGAATACTTAGCGGTCTTGCCTGTGATGATTTGTTCTTTATTGTTGAACCGAAGTCAGCACCATCAAGCCACAGTTAGTAACTTCTGTCATGCGCTCTCTTCACTTCATTTCTCCTTGAAACCTCATCCTGTTGCTAATCCACCTTGTTCATTTTTTTCTGTCTAAGGAGAATTAGTCACCTGCGATCCCCTGCGAGGGTGCATTCTGTGTACACATGCACCACTTATGAAATTGCTTGGCCCACTTGTACTGTCCTTTTAATTTCAGTTCACACACATACACATGCTCTTCGGTCTCTAAACACTCAGGTCCCTCACATCATTGTAAAATAACCTCCTTCCTAATCCACCTGGTTGTGCTTGGCTCCTCTGGGGGGAGTTTCAAGTGTCCTAATACGCTGCGCGGGAAGTAAAGGCGGGTAACAAGGCAGGCTGAGAGGCCTGGGCAGTTTTAATCTGCCCTGGTCCTCCAGTGGTGAGGAAAGGGACCCTGCAGGCCCCTGGCCAATCTCTCTGCCACTCTTTGAAGGTCCCTTTAATCCTTTTAGAGAGGCAAGGAAATGCAGAAGTGTGCATATGCCCGTGAGTCAATTTCAGGGGAGTTGCGGTTAGAACTCTTGTCTCCAATAGCTCAGTGCTGATCAAGACTTGTGCACATTGTCTCTTTGCCACTTTGTCTCTTTGTCTCTCAAACACACCACTTTATACTGTCCACCCACAGTAGTTTCTGAACTTCCTCAGGGCCCATACCAGGGCCAAGCTTCAGCATCTGTGAAGAAGGCACACACATACAAACACGCACACACTCAGCGCTTTCATCTCAGCCTCTCCAGCGACAGTGTGTCCCAGTGTTTAGGCAGGAAAATAGGATTGTGTAGAGCTCAGCGCTTTGAGAGCCCAAAGGCTGCCCATCAAATTCAGCTCCTACAGACTGTGATGCCTCGCTTTGCCAGCCATCGCTCAAGTCATTTCAAACTCCATTCTCTCAGTCCCACCAGCCATCTCTGGACTGATGGCTTTCTTTGCCTACTCCATGGTCTCTTGAGTGTAAAGGCTTTGCCTCAGATATTTTTTTTTATTTTTTTTATTTTAAACTCTCACTTGGGTTGATTTGATTTGTTTATTGCAGTCCCCTACTTTTCTCTTTCTCTTCCACACTGCTTTTTTTTTGTTAGGGGTTGATGTTCACTTGTTGACGATTGCTGACTGGTAGTCCCGTGGTAGAAGTTGGGTTGGGTTGTCTTTTTGTTGTTGTTCTTCAAAAAGCTACATTGAAATCCCAGTGTTTTTGAATGAGGAGCGAATGCAGTCAACATCTGCAACACTAACATAATAAATAAAACTGAATACATTTTGCTGCTACAATGCCTCATGGTTTTATGCTACTTTGTGATTGAAATCATCAGAATCATGGTAAACCTTCTCCCTTTGCTTCCTTGTTGATGATGGTAATAAGGAGTTGTATGGCACAGTGAGTGAATTGAGACTTGTACCTTTGTTAAGACTGACAGTTTTAGCTTCACCAGGTTGCATTGAGCCAGGTAACCTGAGGACACCCAAAGAACTTGTCTCAAAAAAATAGTTCCCGACTTGCACACGTGCACATCCATCCAAAAAGTTCCAGGGTTGAATCCAGATCTTGCAAGAGGTACTTGGATCCCTGTTTCAGGAGAAAGCTCCAGTGATCAGCTCTGAGTCAGGATCTCTGAATCTGATGCAAATCCCCTAGCAGTATTTAAAGCTCCCAAATCATCCCTGGCCAAATCCCTTCAAGATATTCCCTGCTCGATTGGATGGCATTAAAGGATCGCAGCGACAGAACAATACACCGTCTGGCAGTGTGGTGGAATGAGGGATAAAGATATGGGCAGGAACAGAGAGTAGAGTGGAAGGAAAAATGTAATAGAAATGGATGCGTAAGGTAGAGCTTGTGAGTAAAAATTTGTGAATGTGGGAGGAGGCAGAGGGAATTTTATTGTTAGGCAAGGAAAACTATGATAAGTGTGGGGACAGGAGAATCAGATAACTGTTAAGTTGTACTGCATGGGGACAGGGACTGCATGATACCTTATGCGCTTCGCTTGTAACATCATTGGTTTGTCAAAGGCAGTGCAGGCCAGCAAGCTTTAATTATATCTAAATCATTTTGTTAAGTCTGTGTATTTTTCCCTCTGGGTTATTCATATGAAATTTAATCTGCTCTTAATGCTGTTATGTTACGTGAAATACCAGCCCAGTTTCTAAGGATAAACATCATCACTCAGAATTTCTCCACAGCTATTTCCTTTGTAATATTGGAAATGCTTTTCATGGGAGAGAAAAGAATTTTTGGGTCCTAGAGAGTGCAACAAACTGGTTTAAAAAAAACAAAAAACAAAACAAAAAAAACCACTCTTATTTTCTTATCCTTTCTCCTATTGGTGGCACTGAGTCTGTGTATGGGTCTGTCAGCAGATATTGATGGGGTAAGCACTGAGCACCAGGACTGCCCACTTCACTATTCTCCAGTACAATAAAAGGCAATAATAAGCCCCATAGATCCAGTAACCATTTCCAGTTCCATGGCTCAGGCTGTTTCTACCACCCATATACCTACAACCGTATGCTATGAACAACCCCTGAGAAACTGTACGAATAAAGTATGCAATTAAATTAATACCCTTTGCAACATATGTCTTATATACTGAGCTACCACCAATGCTTTACTAGACAGAACAGGGTTGACACTTCTGAGCCTGAGCTTTGGCACTTGAGCTTTGTTATGATGCAGAAAGAGAAGTATTAACAGAAGAGTTAGCTCCTGACTTTATGTGCCACTTTCAACTGTACCTCAGTAAGCTGTCTGATTGACAGTGATGGGGCGGAGCAGCTGTGATGTGTTTGTAATAATCTGACTGGAGTCAGGTTCACTTCTATGCTAATGAGCTAGTGTGTTGGTGGTTTAGCATGACTAATGGCAAGCATCGCTAACGGAGCTGTCTGGGTGTGAGGATGGGAGCAAAGAAGTGCAACAGAAATAAAGAGGCTTTATGGGAATGTTGTGAAGGAATGAGACAGTGAGAAAGCAAAGTTGCAGGAGATTGCATTGTTAGTCTTAGGGGAAAAGGAAAATACAGTTGAGGCCTGATTCCCTTGGCAGATATGTTCACAAAAGCTGAGGAGCAAGGCAGAGGCAAGAAAATTGCCTTTGAAAGTGCAGCAGTGAATTTGTAAAAGGACAAACAGCACTTACTCCACTAGAGCCCTTAAAGGTTTTTTTTTAATGAAAGAGAATAGGAAAAATGTGAGGCGCATTTGTAAAACACTGTTTTATTTTCCTTGTGGTTGATTGATACATGGTCGTGTGCATGTGTGTGTGAGAGAGAGAGAGAGAGATCCCTTGTAGTGCATGAAAAATAAAGTTGTATATATGAATGGCATGTTGGATTTTTTTTTCTGAGCTTCTTTGATTTACAGTCGTGTCTATGAAAACACTGGAATTATTTTTGCTGTACAAGTATTTTCATTTCTTGCCCCAATCCAGATTGCAAGTTTGCTTTAGCTATCTTGCATGGATTAAACTTCTTGTCACTTATTTATTTAGTGTGGAGATGTTTTGAAGCTTGCTACAAGTACCCATTCCATCCTCTTCTCACCCTCCACTTCTGGAGAGTGTGGAATTGTTGATAAGTCGTCTTGGCAGCATAGCACGAGTAATCATTTCCCTCCAGATGTTAGAGTTTGGGAGGGAACCAAAAGGGAGTGAAGAGAGGGAGGGATGCAGGGGGAAAAACCAGCTGCCGCCACTGCCAGTTCCACCCATATACATGAAGTCACCTACTCCTCCCTCCTCAAAGCTCCCAATACCACCTCCTCCACTCCCCTCTGCTGAATTTCTCCCTCCCTTCTCATTCTCTGTTCTACACATACTGCCTTCTCTGTACCCCAGGAGGCAGCTAGGGCAGGCTGTGTTTACTGCTGAGGTAATTGGAGTAGTTTGGAGAGAGCCTGACCCTAGCCCTGCTAAGGCCCAAGATATATATATATATATATATATATATATATATATATATATATATATATATATATATATATATATATATATGTATATATATATAGTGTGTGTACACATATACTCACATGTGTGCATACGCCTGTTTGTGATGACTGGCAGAAAGGCCAGGGAAGGAAAGCAGGCCTTAGCTAGTGTCAGCCCACTAGGGAGCAGACAAATTGGCTTTCACTACTCTGTCTGTCTTTTCTTGTTTCATATTCTTCAGCTATTTCTTTCTTCTTCTTGCCTATCTCTCCATCTCTCCACCAACTGGAAGACAATCTTTCACGCTTTCTCTTGTACTTGCTCTGCAGTGCTTTTTCTCCTCCTGTTACTCTTTTGTTCCACTTCTCTTTCTCTCACTGCTCATCATTTCATCTCTGAGCTGTTAGCTGAGCTGAGCTGCATAGACGGTGACTCTTGCCAGATATGAGCAAAAACTCCCCCTCAGTTGCAGTCATAGACATGAGGAAATTCATCCAACCTAATCCAGACGCCTGTTGCGTATCTGGGTGAGAGGGAAAGGAAAGGACCTGTAGTTGGGGTGTCAGGACTAGAGTGAGGGTGCAGACAGTCATTCGTGTGATGCAGATGCAGTATGTCATTAAACAATATTGGTTAAAAAAAAAAAAAAACTGGCATGAGCTACTGTTTGTATTCATATAAAATACTGACACAAGCTTTGATCAGGAGAGACACAGAAGACTGAAGCGTGACAGTAATTTAGCATGCATCTAGTGACCTCATCGCTGGGTTGTCAGGTAGGCAGTGGGACACGGCTCGCCTACTTTAGCTCATCACACTCCCTTCTCCTCCACCTTCCCTCATCCCTCCGTCTTGCTTGTCCCTGATAGCTTTTACCGCTCTGCTGATTTCACAAATAGGCCTCATTGATTGAATCTGATTCTGGTGGATAGAGCAGCTTTATTGAGTGGCTTTTTTGCTGATGGACAGGAGTGTGAGAGTGTGTGTGTGTGTATTTGTTTGTTACACATGCATGTGTGCATGTAAGAGATGATAAGAGAAAACTTCCTTTCCCCGTTCCTCTCATTCTATAATCCAGGAGCTATTCCTCTCCAGGGAATTCCAGCAGCCAGATCATTAGACACACAATCACAAAGAAGCTCACAGACACACACACACACACACACGGAGCAGCATCTGAGTGAAGATTTTATTATTTATTGTGCATGCTGGTTGAGAAGTCTGTTAATTGTGACGACACCTTGAGCAAGACAACATTTAAGTGTTAACTGCTCTCCCAGGCATTGTTCATCATTTATCTAATCTGTGCTTCTATGCGGGGAAGCTACATGATTTCTAAAGTGCCACCATCATCATCTTTTGTTTTCTCTCCATCTAAATGTTACTGTCTTTAGCCATTTTGAGTCTGTTATTTTAAGTAGTTGTATCGCTCAGACTGTGGCGCTAATATAATCAACACATTCTAAACCTATATAGATTACTACAGAGAAAAGTGGGGAAAATGTTGCAAGAGGGATTTTGTGTTTTGATGCAGAAAACGAGCTTGTTTCAGATGTAAAACAGAAATCATCTGTCTGTGTTTGGGGGATTTAGCTAGCAAACTCTTAGAGGCTGTAGCTATATCAGCAGCCCTCCACTGAGGATGTACACATTTCACACACAGCAATGCACACCTCATCCTTGCTGCAGCAGCAGCAGCATCTGTGCTCTTCCCCTCTCGCTGCCCTCTATTTTGTCTCTCCTCTCAACAGGCAGTGTGCCACCTATGCAGAGTTGGATGGATGGTGGCACCCTCTTCCCCTGCGCCTATTTAACCCCCACAGCCCTGCAGATCCATCATTGCTCAACACACACAAAAACACATGTAACACCCACATCCCTGAATGCATTTGTCCTGATCTGCAGCCTCCTACTAAGCAACCCCTCAATTGTTTTGTCATATACTGTAGAGCTTTACCCCAGAAATGTGCTAATTAATTTGTCTGATTTTTTTTAAAATTTTTTTTAAAGTGTTAGTCTGTTGCAACCAAACTGACGCCAAGCTCTTTGCTCTCAGCTTGCCGGAATACTATGTGCTTATGAGGGGCTACATCATAATTTGAGAGGCAAGCACATCAATTTATTTAAATTATAGTTGTGGGGGGTAGTCTGCCTATATGTTATGTAAAGCTTAGATGCCAGCACTGTTTTAGCAGAATGGATATTCTTTATCCAACTCTCCACACAGGGAACACGAGGGAGATTGTTTGATTTATTGTTGTCACAATAAACATATCGAGCTTTGAAAGCATTACACATACAGTCCCCTTCCTTATTTGCCTCTGCTGAAGTCATGTTCTTTATTTTGTATTTTCTTTTTTACTTTTCATTTCTCATTTTGACTTGTTATGCCTTGATTATACTCCGTTGCGGACACGGAGAGCATTCATTCTTGTTATATATTTTTTTTGAAGTGTACTTGATATCCACCACCTGCGGCACTTGCGTAGTTGCAATTTTAATTCCCTGCAGACAAGTCCGAGCAGTCACAAAAAACAGGCAGACACACTGACATCTGCATGGACCCTCGTGCTCACTGTTTGATGACAAAATTTTTATCACACTGCCCCAAGTGGACCCTAGCGGATGTCGAACATATATAATCAAAGCTTACAGGGAGACACACACGCACGCACACACACATACAAGGAAGGAAAGAATACATGGGTGGTTTGACTTATGCGAGTCATTAGTAAATAACAGCAGACTTATTGTCCCGCGCTCTCTGGACTGTTCTGTGTTGTAAACATCATGGTCAGATTGGTCAGAAATGGAAGAAACAGAGATAACAGTGAGACATTGGTTTTAATGATGTCTATTGACACTGTCTTAGTTGTGATGGGAAGCTATTTCGGGGCTTGTTCATTCATGCGTATGATTGTTTACATAGAGATTGCAGCATCTAATTAGTACTGATTTTGGCTCTTTGTTGAAGAGGGTTTATTGGTCCATGTTAGTGATTGACCTGGGCCATGTTCAGTTAGTGTAGAAACTGCATATCAAGTGGCCCTTTCCTCACCCCCAAAGCCGATGGTGAGGGAATACAGCAGTGCTTAGCTACTATTTAACACCCACCTTTATGTGGTCGTTTGCCTTTCTTTCAATTTTTCATTTACTTTAACTCATTTCCAAATGTGCCAGTTAGGATAAATTATGGATTTGATTTGACATAAAATACTCTATTGAGAGTTGTAAATTAGCATGTCATTTTTGAACTAAATGAAGGATTAATTGATAATTATATTTTAATTGTTGGTAACGTAAAGCTATTTGTTAAACTAATTTCTGATTACCTGGAAAATGTAAACATGTCTATTGTATCACTAGTTATTATTCACCTTTGATCTGTCTTTGCAGCTTGGAATAATTTGGTGTCATTTTCATGCTGTAAGACCTCCCCATTAAAACAAAAGAGACAGATCACAGTGGAGGTAGTGAAGGAAAAAGAAGTTTCCTTGCTTCATTAATTGGCAGCTCTGTGGTACACTAAACATTGTGCATGCACGCACAGACACACACACACGCACACTGTTGAATGCTGCAACTGCTCTGAAGCCACAGCTTCATATTTAGTCAAGGGAGACCAGCCTCTGTCACTTTTTCTCTTGCTTAACCTCGCTCTTTCTCTTCCTCTCTCGGTGGCTGTGTTGAAGAGGAGTCTCAGGGGATGGCTTAACTCTGAGCCCTCGTTCTTTTTCCGTTTCTTTCTCTCTCCCCTTCCATGTCTTTTCTTTCCTTATCGTCCTGTGAATGGAGCTGCAGACTGTTGTTGAACTGTGAATTAGTCCAGGAGACACACACACCTAGACAAAATAGAGAAACGGAGGAGGTTCGGTATCTGCCTTTCTGCTTTCATTGCTGCCACCCTGACAGGCTGGTTTGCCTTACTCTGTGCACACGTGAGGCATTTAAATGCAGGTACAGAGTGTATGTACTTTGGCCATTCGTCTTTGTGTTTGTGAGTTGAACTAGTGAGGGAACAAGCATCAAAATTTTACCTTAAACCAGCAGAAGATATAAAATCAATAGCTGACTTGAGGTTAATCTGAGGTCGGCAAGGCTTCACATGCACCCTCAGGTTTGTTGAATAAGCCACGTAAGACTCTGCTTATATTATGATATTATGATGTACAACCTGGAAAATCATGGGGGGGCGGGTGTTGTCATGGTTATTGAATGTTCGGTAGCTTCAGGGGAAATGGAGTTTTGGGGGTGGGGTGAGTTGCAGAAAGGGAAAGGGGAGAAATGGGTGTGTGTGTGTGTGTGGGGGGAGGGTGCTATCTTAATTGCTTTCCGTGAATAATTTCAGTCCCCTAATTTGGCGATAATGACAGTGGCTGCTGCTTTTGTATTTATTTATCCAAACATTAATTGACAGGACTGACATTAGCCAGGGCGGTTATTGCGCATTTGATTGCGCACAAGGGAGCAAAGAAAATTACAGTAATTATCATTCTGATATGGATTATGAATATGCATTCCCACACTTAATGTCTCTGTCAGCATTTTAGTAACAACAAGGCACTCTGCCATGACAGCAGCACTTTAGCTTATCTCATCTCTGTTTCCCTAAACCCAATCCAGCCAGTGCTTCTGGAGAGCAGATGACACGTCATGTCCAAATGATTTAACTGCAACCCCCAGACATGTGGTTAGGTGAAATTGTCTTCATGTGGATTGTTTTAGTAGCCCTGTAAACAGGCTTTGGCTCGTGCAAATGTGGGGCGCATTATTGTGAATATTAAAATGTATTATTATTGTTATTTATTAACAGGCAGAGGGAGAGGACAATTTGAAGAAGATGCAGCTGATGGAGCTAGCTATTCTCAATGGGACATACAGAGATAACAACGTCAAAACACGTGAGTGAGCTGCAATGAAAAGCACCCACATCTACAGTTTCCACAATCCATCAGTTTCCTTCCATACATAATAAAAACTTTTAATATTTTAATGATATTTTTCAAACATTTCTCATTAACTAATACTGTTTATTTTCATTAAATAAATGTGTAGTCAGATATACTGTGTACATACCATCATTACCATCTCTGACTATTAGCAGACCTCTCTCTCAGGCCGTTTTCTGACCATAAGTAGGACTATTTCTATTCCATTTTTCTCCATATTTCTTTTCTTCTCAACCATCCTTTCCCCTGCAATCCAGATGCATTCACCCTGTTTTACTCGCTCCTGGCAGACTTTAAATATGAAGAACATTGCTGTATTTCACCTGCTCAGTTCTGCATGTCAGTTGCTAGATCACATTTGTTTTGTAATCACCAAATTATATATAAAAATGTAAATGATATACAGAGCAAACATTTAACTTAATAGCAAGTTAATCTGAACTTGTGCATGCACTGTCTCGACCTTGATTATTTTCTTAATGATTAATCCAAATTTAATTAAAAATGTGACTAAACTGGGTTATTCTGTACATACATTTTTTTAAATGAAAGTTTAAGTGATTAATTTCTTTGTTGAATTTTTCTCATTTAACATCTGCCTAAATGGTAGCCATGATGAAGTAGCCCACCACCTAACTGCAGTTACAATAGCACTCAGTTTAATAGACTTGCCTTTGGGGAATCTTGTATAGCACAGCTTATAGCACATGCTAATGCTTAACCTCTATAAGAACTATATTTGTGTGTCCATTTGTCATCCAGCATAAACTGCTGACTTTGCAGAGGATCAGCATTTCTTTAAGTTTAAATGCTCCCCCACTGACCTTCACATCAAGTTCAAAATTCTTTTTTTTTTTTTTTTGCTTTTCTGTGAAAACTGCTTCCTGCTCTATATAAAGTCAACAGCTCCATTTCTGTTGGCATGCGTGTCATTCAGTTCACCCATATCATTTCCAGTAGATGAATGTGTAGCTGCTGTGGTGATTGGTCTGCTTCACATGCATTGGGGATGACAGCGTTATTTCATTATTTTTGTGCTTCTTGTGTTTTGGTGTGAGGGATTTTTTTTTTTAAATTTTGTTTGGCAATGTTTATTTTTGTGGCAACAGATTGTCGCTTTTGTGGTTCACCACCATGATCATTGCATGGACTAATTTTCCCTTTTGCCCCCTCTCTCTCTCTCTCTCTCTCTCTCTCTCTCTCTCTCTCTCTCTGCTACTTCCTGTTCACACTTCCTTTCCCCCTTTTGTATTTTCAACCTTCACTTTTCATCTGTGATGATGATCAATCACTTTACACTTTATCTCTTGTCCTCTTTCTTTCTTTCTGTTCCTGTCCTTCACTCTCTTGCTTATGGCAGCCACCCTTGCGTTCTCTCTTGCAGCGGCGGCAGCAGCCGCTCAGGGCCCTCGCCTGATAGCGGCCCCCGCAGGTCAGGTGTTGCCTCCCCCGGCACTGAGGCCCCCAACGCCAGCTGGGGCCCCCATCATGAACCTCATCCGGCCCACTCAGATGGCTGCCATGCTGCCCAATGGCACCCCCACCCTGGTGCCGCCCACACCGGATGCTGGGCTTATCTACACCACCCCCTACGAGTACCCTTATGCCTTGGCACCCACTTCCCTGCTGGAGTACCCCATCGAGCACAGTGGGGTTCTCAGTAAGAGAGCCTGGGGAAGCATGGGTGCAGCAGGTACAGCGACCAGCTTTAGCCAGCCTGGACAGGAGGGCAGCTTGTTTTACCCCGGAGCCGGGGTGCTGGACGCGGCTTCCATGAGCCACAGTCAGGACTTGTTGAAAGGTAAATATGTCGTGTCCACCTGAGGATCAAAACAGACAAACTCACAGGGTGGATGTACTGATGAAGCTCTTGGTGATGGGATGACCAGCTATGTCGCTCATGGACACTATGTTAAACGGCAAAGGGGGACAATATTTACCTTGTGAGGGCCAGGCTATTGGGAAGTTCTCTATAGACTAAGGATATTCACTGTTTTAGTTACATTCTTGCCAAACAGTTTTGCTCTCAGGTTTATATTGCCTCTTGTCTGCAAGGTTTATAATAGGTGGACTTGAACTTGCCTCAGTGTGAAACGAGGCACATTGACAGTAGCGCACTCACATACACGCAGGTCTGCTCCCTAACCCTTTCATGCACTGGCCTAGAGGTAAATTCAGTCTGGCGGCAGATCCCCTCGGATTTCTGCAGCTTTTGAAATCATTTTCTGTGTGCTGTTCTCTGCAGGCAGGTCTTGATGCCTGCAGATAGTCCCTCTCTCAAGCCCACTGGGGATGTTCATTAAATTCCTCCACTCACTCCCTTTTTTCTTCTCTCCATTGTCTTAGCTTTACCCTCTCTTGAACCTAGGTCTTTGCTAATACCTGACGTTCCCCTTGCTTTTTGTGTCGGGAAGACAGTTCTGTATGAGGGATTAATCTATGTTATGTTTATTCTCAATGGTGCTTTAAGCTCAGCTCATCAGCTACCAAAGAAGAAAGGACCAGGTTTAGGCCTGATATGTTCACCATGTGTTATATTGAAACTCTGGTTAACAAAAGAAAAACTGTTTCCTTTTTTAAGACAGGAGAAACCTTTGTCAGTTGCTTTCCAGATTTAATTTGACACTGTACTTCTCTAATGTTCACAGATTCATTTGGCAGCAGCAGATACAAGTGTGGTTTTAGCTGACCTGTGTATTTGAGGTGCCTCTGGGAGTCATGTGTAGAACAGACAGGGGCAGCTGACTGGCTTTTCTCTCTTTAACTTGCAGGGTTACACCAGCTTAGTGCATTTTATTTACTCACACTATCGATTGGTGCCTTCAGCAACACAGGGCCCTGTGGAACACGCTCCCTCTCATACTCGCACACACTCACAGACTTGGCTCAGTTTCCTGCGCTACTGTATCTAGCCACCAATGGCTTCTCTGAGAATAAAGAAATGTCAGGCCATCTGCTACTTCAGAGTAGTGTAGTTAGCTGTGTAGTCATCAGCCAAAAAGCCGCTCTTGATAATGCCAGAACAAAATCTTTTTTTATAACTTATTTCACATGTCCTTGCTTCCTCCAGGAATGCCCCCCCTTAAATTCATGCACATATCAAAATTTTGTAATACTTGAACATACTCTGGCACGCAAATAGTTTGTTTTTGTCATGCATATGAGGCAGTGTCAACCACGGCAGGAAAGAAATCAGTTGTGGCAAATATAGGAGGAAAATGACAGCCTCTGCCGCGAGTGAGCAGATTGACCCGGAGAGAAACGTAAAAAGGGAAAGAGAAAATGAAGGAGAGAGGGAGAGGCAGGTGGTGTCTGGCACTATTCAATTACCATCAGAGCTGTATTGGATTTCCCCACCTTTCAAAATGAAGAGACAAATTTCTCTCAGTTCCCCTTTTGGATCCCACAGGAAGAATCACATTATTTTTCTAGACAGCCCTGGAGCCTATACCCTTTACCTGCCCTCTTTTTCAAAGACTCCCCCTCAGTATAACTCTGAGCACTGTGGAGTTTTCAGTACTTAAGTTATGCATTTTTAAATACCAAGTAGATCTCCAAAAAAGGCGTATTATTTTTTTCTACTGCATTTTTTCCTACATGTTAAAAAAGAAAAAAAAAAAGATATGTGTTTGTGTGTATATGTACTGTAATCTGTATTATGTTATTCTGTGTATTATTGTATTATCCGAGTATTATAATGGTTAAAAATGTGAATGTTGTTACTGTACAAATGACTGTTTTTGCCCTCCTCAAAGTGAATGGTTTCTAACCTTGTGGACCTGTTACAATCTAGGTGCAATGGCTACTAAAGTGAGACGGCATGACACGCGGGTCCATCCTTACCAAAGGATTGTGACCGCTGACAGAGGTCAGTTTAGTCTCTTAGCTACACTTTGATGTTGACTTATGCATTTTAATGATTATTATATTATGCCTCGATGCCTTAGTTGGGAATTTCTGCACTGCCTGTTTTTGTTTTGTTTTGTTTTCCTGTCCCCCTGCCACCTGTCCCTACTCCATATCGCCACACACCAGCTAAATGGTTGATTGTGGTATGCACATTTTGTTTACATTTAGTACTTAACATATACAGTATATGCAGACTGTGTATATATGTCAAAGCTCAGGCAAAAGTGATGTTGAAAGGTTTTGGGGTTTTTTTGCAGCTGTGAAGCCAGGACAGGTAGTACTTTGCAGGCAGTGTTGAAAGTGTATAATGACATTCCTCTGATGTGAGATTAGAGCCTAAAATGGGGCACGCTCGTTCCCATACATGATTTATCTCCTCAGCTCACGAGGAGCAGAGAAAAAGGAGACGCATCTCTATACTGTATCGTAAAGACATAGCAGGCAGAAGGCGAGTAGCCATGCTGCTACCAAGCCCCATTTCACCTTGAAATTTAAATTTATTTTTTATTTTTATTTTTCTATGGAAGATAGGCACGCACAGACAT